>JARHVA010003215.1:752500-795000 GCA_037957365.1 Torreya grandis
GTAGGAGTTATTGTGCCACCATTCAGTGAGGGGTAGCCACTTTTCACACTAATATTATTGTTCTAAGGTGAATAATGAAGGAAAGTTTCCAAGTATTTGTTGAGAATTTTAGTCTGGCCATTTATTTGTGGATGATACCTAAAACTGATCTTTAGTTGGGTGTCGGTGCGTTGAAATAGTTCTATCTGAAAATGGATGGTGAAGGTTGCATCATGATCTAATACAATGGATGAAGGAATGCCATGAAGATGGAAAATCTTGTCCAAGAAAATTTGTGTGACTATGGAAGTATTATAGGGATGGTTGAGGGCACAAAAATGACTATATTTATAGAGGCAATCAACCAAAACCAAGATCATTATTTTCTCTCCAAATTTAGGGAGCCACTAAATGAAATCCATAAAAATATCTATCCAAACCTTGGTAGGGATGGGCAAGGGTTTGAGCAACACAAGGATGAGTGTGGTTTCACCCTTGTTGCATTGGTAGGTATCACATTCAACCACCATATGTTAAATTACCTTTTTCATTCCCTTCCAAAATAAGTTGTGTCATGCTCACTCATATGTTTTGAGAAACCCTAAGTGCCCTATGGATGGAGAAGTATGGAGTTCATAAAACATAGTCTATTAAACATATGTGTTCTAGGGAAGTACCAAATGACCCTTGTATCATAGAGAAGCACCATCCCAAGAATAATGTGCTACAATAGAGGTGTTAGTAACTAACTGTTGAATGATTTGAGATAATGAGGAGTCATTGACATACTCCTATTGTACAACATCCAACCAATTTAGAAAAGGCATGGAAATAGCTAAAAAGGAAGTTTGGTCTGCAAATGTGTGAGATAGAGAATCAACCACATTATTATCCTTACCCTTCTTGTAAATGATCTCATAGTCATAACCCATGAGTTTGATAACCTATTTCTATTGTGATGGCATGAAGACCCATTGTTCTAGGAAATATTTCAGACTCTGGTGATCATTTTTGATGCAAAAATGACTCTCTAGTAGGTATGACCACCACTTTTGTAATGTATGCAAAATGACCATCATTTTATTCTCATAAGTAGAGAGTACTAAATTATTACCAAAATAATCTTTGATGGTAAACATAATGGGGCATCCTTCTTGGAGGAGAACAACATAAAGTAAATTTCCACAAGCATCCCTATCGATAGTGAAGGTTTTGGGGAAAAACTGGCATAACTAGAATAGGTGTAGTAAACATAACTTGTTTCAATTCTTCAAATGCACACTCAAAAACTTATGTCCATGTAAAATCATCCTTTTCCAACATAGTTATCAGTAGAGCTATACTCTTCCCTTGATGCTTGCAAAACTTACGATGGTATTCAATTAGCCTAGACAACCATGGATGTTCTTAAGTGTGTAAAGATGAGGCCGATTTGTCATGGTAGATATTTTTTTAGGATCCATCTAAAACCCTTGGAATGAAATAATATGCCTGAGATACTCCACTTTATCTTGGTGAAAAGCACATTTGAATTATTTTGGACAACGATGATGGTCAAAGAGAAGTTGTAGTGCTAGATCCAAATGTTGGAGATGCTTAGACCTTGTTTTACTATAGATGAGGATGTCATTGAAGAAGACTAGAATGAATTTTTTCAAGTAGGGCCAAAATATTTTATTCATAAATGCCTGGAATGTTCAAGGAGCATTAGTGAGGCCAAAGGGCATGACCAAAAACTCATACTGGCCATCATGTGTGCAAAAAATTGTCTTAGTGATATCATCCTCATGAAGTTAGATCTAGGGATATCTAGAGTAGAGATCCAACTTAGATAAAAAATGAGTGACATGAAACTCATCAAAAATCTCATCAATAATAGGGAACATGAACTTATTATTCATTATGATGTGATTAAGTGTGAAGAAGTCAATGCAGAGGTGTCATGACCCATTCTTTTTTTTGAATAAGGAGAATTGGGGAAGAATATGGGCTGGTACTAGGGTTAATAATGCCTTGCTTGAGTAAGTCTCGAATTAACATCTCAATCTCAGTATTTTTATGAAATGGGTAGAAGGAGGGTGAGATGTTGGGAGGAACATTAATGTCTGCATTTGAATAGAATGGAGTTGGGCAATGATGCTATGTGAATTCTTCTCAAGAATATTTTCTATATGATATGAACTGGTGATGCTAAGAGACCTTGATTGTAAGTCTTTCAATGTGTTTTTTTTTCCATTGTCCAAAATTTTCATCCAAAGTTTAGCAAAATTCTCTAAGATGGGTCCAAGTGTACATAACCATTGGGCTCCCAAAACAACATCACATCCACCTAAGGGCAAGGAAAACATGTTGAAGTACAAGTTATATTCTCCAATAGAGATAATAACATTATGACACTTTCCCTTGCAAGGTAATGTGCCCCCATTGGCAATAATGAATTCACATTTGGAGCAAGGATAGACAAAAAAATCAACCTATTTGGAGATCTGATGGTCAATGAAGTTATGAGTGCTACCATAATCAATGAGTATTGTGAGAAGAAAAAAATTGAAGTAACCCCTAACTCACATGGATTATGGGGTCGTAACTACTAATAAGGCATGGAGAGAAATCTCTAGTTGGTTTTCCTAAGAATCAGAGTTCACATTTAGCTAAGCTTCTTTTAGATCATTTATTATATCTTGAACATCTTCATAATCTTTAGTTTTGGGTAGAGAGTCCACATCTAATAGGTAGAGATTTTACCCAACACATTGATGTCCCTAAGTGAATTTGTCATCATAATTATAACATAGTAGTTTTTCTCTAAAGGGTCGTATCTCTACTTCAGTCAATGTTTGATAGGAGTGGTTCTAGAGGTTGTCATTACTTGAGATCATTGTGGAGTTGTATTTTTAAATGGAGGAAAACTAGATTAGAATCATTATTGAGATGTGATCTTGTCCTCTACCAAATTAGCTAATCCTAGGGCTTCCATCATCATGTTGGGATGGAACATTTTAACCTTAGATTAAATTGCATCTTTTAGTCCACTAACAAAGCAAATCCTGAAGAATTCATCAAATAATCCCTCTATGTGATTGGTCAGTTTTTCAAATTCTATTTGATATTCTCTCATGGTTCCTATTTGGAGAAGTTTAGTGAGTACTCCTATGAAGTCATCACAAGCACTAGGGCCAAACTATTACAAAATGAGGATGTAAAAATTGGTCCATCCTGGCTTGTCATGAACCTTGGTATACCAATGATACCATTGAAGGGATTCAAGTTCTAAATGAAAGGATGAAAGAAAAAAATTGTTGGCATCAAAATTATTATGCAGACTAAAATATTGTTTTGATCGATAGATCTATACAGTCAAATCTACACCATGGAATTTATAAAAATCAAGCTTTGACCCACACAAATTTTTGAAAGAAGAATATTTGGGGTCAAAAGAGGACTCTAGATGTTGTTTGTTGTTAAAGGTGGTATGTTGAGGATTGAGGCCAATTTTTTTTTCATGAAGATCTTTAATGTGTGTCTTGAGGGCAAAATTTTTATTCTCTATGTTTTTTTGCCTGTCTGGGTTACTACCATGATTCGAATAAGAGTTTTTTTTGTAACGGGTAGGAAAACTAGAATTAAGACGTGTTTAGTAAGAGATGCTTGTAATTTGGATGAAATCAAAAGGGGTAAAGGTGCTTTTACTATTTTTTTTCATAGTGGGAGTATGATTGATGAAGGTGAGGGTAATTTCACGAGTGAAAATGGAAGAACTATAAAATTTATCAAAGAGTTAAAAAGGAGTAGAAAAGGGAGATAATCAATGTGAAAAAACTTCAAGGAAAATAGACAAAAATAGAAGTTATGACAAAACCCCAAAAAAGGGGAAATTAAGATTTATGGAAATTAGAAGTGGAATCAGGATATGGAACCTCAAAGAAGAAAATGTGGAGAATAGAATTTCAGGTGTCTAGATAAAGTTTTAGAATCAATGGAGCTATAGATATAGAGATATGGAAAAAATGAAAAATAATTTATTAGATTCTATTTTATATTTTTTGTTTGGCTGCAAGTCCTCTGAGAGCTATTTGATACTCTACAAATATTTTTATAAAACTGATAGGAAGAAATTTTTTTAGTTTTTGGTTTTTGTCAAATGTGTAGATGCAAGTCCTCTGATAGTCTTTGGATACTCTGTTGCTGGTTGGTTTTTTTGATAGTCTCTTGGTATTAATCTAAAACTGATAGAAATGGGCCCCAAGTTTCAATGGTTGCCTAAGGGCTTAAATATATCCCTCTAGACACCAATGTTATCTGAGTGAGTATTGCTCTCCAAAAAATTTCTTTCTGTGGGTTTACCTATAAATGACAACACTTGGTTTTATTCCTAGATGGGAACTAGTCAATCATGATGGGGCCATTAACTATTTTGATTGTAGGTCCTCTCGATGGACCAACTACTTTTGGGTTCATGTGGTACTCCTCACAATGATTTTTAAATCTTTCACCCAAGCACTTCTCATAGTTATGTAGACAGATTTTTACCCTGGTTTGAACTAGATTATTGTGATACAAAAAAATACTTAAATGAATTATGCAACATAATAGAAATACATTTTTTTAAAAAATATCCCTATAAATCATTTTGATACTAGATGAGAGGATCCTTCCTAAACAAGTTAGTAGATAATTGCAAATACATCAAATAAACAATGCAAATTAGCAATACATTAAATAAATAAGCAAAATTGAATTACAATGGTTGAAATGCAGAATCATTGGTCTCTTCGAGGGGGAAACCTATTTTGAGCAATCTCAATATAATAAAATTGAAGATGCCTTCATTGGCCTCAACACTTACTTATATACTAAGTTTAATTTAAGCAACTACTACTTCCCATAAATGTGGGATAAAACAAAATGCTCAAGGAATGACTTACAAAGAATATGCATCCATAACAGCTATTATACTAACAAAGTAAAGAGAAGAAGTAGCATAGGTTCCTAATTTTTTTTATGTTTTTTACTTTTTAAGCTCAAATGCTCATAGTATAATATGAATGTCTCAATTTTTTTTTAATTAATAACTATTTATGTGTTTAGTGCCTCGAACTTATTTTACGATCTTTTATTTCATCTAATTTGAATCCCTAGATTATTCAATTTAGTGGTAAGAATTATGAGTCTCTGTAAATGGTAATGAAGACTTTGTTTAATTATCAGGATATATAAGAGTTTCTAGAGAATGGTTTCCCTAAATCTACTGATGCAACAACATACAATGCATTATTATAAGTATAAAAGAATTTGTCCAAGGATAATAGAAAAAATGATTTGAAGGTTGTCTTATACATCTTTGAAGCAATGTATCAAAGTGTGTTTTTAAGGGTTACAACCAAAAAAAATCAAATCATACCTGAGACATCTTATAAATTACGTATCAAGGTATGGCTAAGGTTTATAAAGTTGTAAATGTTGAGAAGAAAATTTGAAACTATGTCTATGAAAGATTTTGAATTTGTACATTTATTTTTCTTCAAATTATTGGTCTAGTTAATCAAATCAAGTTTCGTGGTGAAATTATTAAATACAAGAGAGTAGTATAATTTTTTTTGAGAAGCCTACCCACAAAGTTTGAATCTATTATTGTGTCTATAAAAGAGATAATATCTTTTATAGTTTTCTGTAGATGAGCTTTATGCATCTTTGATTTCTCTTAGTTTCTCTTCTAGTTCTTTTTTGAAGCATGATTTTAAGTCACAAATATATATTAGTCATGGTAGAGGGAGAGGGAGATCTAACTTCAAAGGTAGAGAAAGAAATTTATCAAGAGGTAGAAGAACTAGTCTAACACATTCAACTGGTAACAACATCAATCAAAATTAATGTTAGAATCAGTCTCATGGCCAAAGGTACACAAGCCTCAATTTCAATTTTATTACTATAAAAGTATGGTTATTATGTATATGAGTGTATAAAAAGATGGTTTGATTTCAATAACCAAAGTGTAAACTTTTCTAAAGAAAATCAGATTTAGGATACTATGTTTTTAACATGCAATGTTGCTCAAGTGAGTCCAAATAACGTATGGTTTCTAGATTTAGGTTGTAGTAATCATATGAAAAATAATTTAGAATTTTTTCCAGTATAGATAAGTCAAAAAAATTAGATGTTGCTTTGAGAAATGATAATAGAGTGTCAATCATAGGAAAAGGGAATGCCAATATTCTAAGTAAGTAGAGAGAGAAAGAAATAGCATTTTAGATGTTTACTATGTTCCAAATTTATAACATAGTTTGATAATCATTGGATAACATATTTAGAAGGGTTATAGAGTGTTTTTTAATATTAATAAATGTGTGATTTTGGACCAATTTTCAAGAAGTCAATTAATATGCAATGTCTAAATGACCAACAACATATGTTTCCTTTTAGGTTGAAACTAAATTTTAATGAGGAATTTTCTCAAGCTCACCACTCAACAATTATTTCAGTAGCCCCACATTTAATCCAACAAGATAGATTTCAATTGGCATACTTCCAATTAGAAATAAAAGTTGAGAATTAGCTTTGGCATTTGTGATTTGGACACTTGAATTTTGAGGGTCTAAATTTGCTACACAGGTAAAATATGATCAAAAAGTTTACCACTAATAGAAAAACTAGGTAGAGTATGTGAAGGGAGAATTTTGAGAAAATAACACAATAAGCTATTCTCATTTGACAAGTCAGTGAGAGCAGAGACACTATTGGGAATGGTTCACTTCGATTTGTGTGGACAAATATATACACCTTTAGTCGGTGGATGCTTTATTTTTTAACATTCATTTAAGACTACACTAAAAAGACATGGGTGTGTTTTTTGAAGCATAAGTATGATGCCTTCTATATTTTTTTCAATTCAAATCTGTAGTTGAGAAGAAAAGTAGGCATTATATCAGCGTTTTGAGAACCAACAAAGGTGGCAGATATATTTCAAATGATTTTATAATTTTTTTCAAGGATTTTGAAATCCACGTGCAATTTACAACCAAGTATACACCTCAACAAAATGGTATGATAGAGATAAATAATAGAACAATCATGGACATGGTTAGGAGTATGTTGAAGGCCAAACATTTTCCAAATGAGTATTAAGTAAAATATGTAACATGTGCAGTCTATATAATGAATATATGCCCAATTAAGAGTGTCAAAAACATGAATTTGTAGGAGGCTTGGAACAAAATAGAGCACAATGCTTCTTATACTAGAGTGTTTGGATTGTAACATATGCACATGTCCAAGATGAATTGAGAAATAAATTAGATAACAAGGAAGAAAATGTATCTTTTTAGAATACAATGAGGACACAAAATATTATAAATTATATAATCCAATAAAAAGAAAGGTTATATGGTAAGTGCATGGAATTGGAGGGCCAAAAGGGAGTCTTAAGTGGACATATTTTTCTTGAAAAATAAGAAACCTCAACTTGTATGGATTATTTGACACACCTAAACTCAAAATTTAAAGAGACATATAAGAACATGAATTGTATCATTTTGAGTCTAGTTTCTAAAATACTAATTTTTTTTTTGAAATGCTTATGTATAAGTAGGCCAAAAATTTGAAATTTGTATAGGTAGTACTATTTTTAGAAAAAATATAGAAGATATATTTCCGTGTGGCCCATCATTTTGTTAGTATAATTTAGTATTTTTTAAAGCCTTTGTTGTAAAGTTAGATAAGATCATTTAGTTTGCAACCTATATATTTTAGAAATTAACTAATGAATATTTATTTTTTTCCTAATTTCACAAGTCAATAGATTCTAAAATATTATCACTAATGTATAACCAACTTGCAACCCCCCAACTACCTTGAAAAATATCAAAAATAAGATATTTTTTAATATGTATATAATTAGGTCTAGATTGAAAAACACACACACACACACACACACACACACACACACACACACACACACACACACACACACACACATTTCACCATCTTATTGTTTTGTTATAGTTTTTTAAAATTCCCAAACTTCATGAATGACCTTATTAGATTAAATAATTGTTAACGTTAAAGTATTATACATCATAAAAATATAAATAGGCAATTGAGATTGTAATCTTGATGTCATTGGCTCTATTAAATAGATTTGTGACTATAGAATGTGATTTTGGACACAATTAACCCAAATGTCATCATAAATTGAGCTAATCAGTCAAATGGGACAATAAATAATGTGATTTGTACTTAATTGACCCCTATGAACATAATTGTTACTCTAAAAGATGTTGAATGCAGTCAAATCTATTAGTTTAAGGTTTATGGATTATAGCTTATGTTATATAGGGTTTATGTTTTAGGGTATAAGGTCCAATCATGAAGGAAATTAGGGTCTAAATGAGCTTCTTGAACCTATTTGTGACTAAAAATGTGATTTTAGGTTGAATCAGCCTGACTTCATCATAGATTGAGCAAGTTAGTCAATTGAGGCAATTAGTGGTGTGATTTAGGCCAAATTAAGCCATGTGAACATAATTTTGTTAATATAAATATTTTTATTGCGGATAAAATTATTATTTTAGGGTTTTAAGAGTTTTTGTTTTATGGTTTAGGGTTTAGGGATTACGTTACAAATTTTAAGTTTTAGGGTATATAAGGTCTAATCATGAAGGCAATTGGGGCCAAATTGAGCTTCTTGAACCAATTTGTGACTATAAAATATGATTTTTGTCTCAATTAGGCCCCACATCATCATATATTGAGTCATTTAGTTAATTGGGATAATGAATGATGTGATTTGGGCCAAATTGAGCTATGTGAACATATTTCTTACTTATTAATGATTTTAATTGGGGTTAAATTGATTGGTTTAGGGTTTAGAATTTACAATTTATGGTTTAGGGTTTAAGATATAGACTTTAGGGTTTACAATCCAATCATGAAGGAAATTGGAGATAATTTTAGTTGTGTTAACCTATTTATGATCACATAATGTTATTTTGTTCACAATTAGCCCCAACATCATCACAAATCAAGCCAATTAGTTAATTAGACCAATAAGTATTACAATTTTTACTAAATTGAGCCCTATTAATATATTTATTACTCTAAAGTATGTTAAATGAGGTTAAATCAATTTGTTTAATATTTAGGGTTTATGATTGAGAGCTCAGGTCTTAGGGTATATACGGTTTAAGTTTTAGGGTATAAGGTATAATCATAAAGGAAATTGGGGCCAGATTGGTCTAATTTTACCTATTTTTATTACAAAATGTGAGTTTAGGCTCAATTAGCCCCCAAGTCATGTGAGCTAATTAGCCAATTCAAGTAATGAGTGATGTAATTTGGACAAAATTGAGCTAGTTGAACCTAATTCTTACTCTAAAGGATGATAATTATGGCTAAATTGATTGTTTTAGGGTTTATGTTTTATGGTCTAATTATGAAGGTAGTTGAAGATAATTTGAGTTATTTTAGCCTATTTGTGACACCACATAATGTGTTTTTGTTTTCAACTCACTCTCATCTCATTGCACATTGAGTGAATTAGTCAATTGGGGTAGTCAATTGTGTGATTTAGACCAAATTGAGCTTTGTGATCCTAACTTTTAGTTTAAATGATAATAATTGGGGCTTAAATTATTGGTTTAGGTTTATAGATTAGGGTTTAAGGTATAGGGTATAGTTAAAGGTTTATGGTTTACAATTTAGGGTATAGGGTTTGGGGCTTAGGGTTTAAGGTTTAGGGTCCAATCACAAAGGTTATTAAGGATAAATTGAGTTTTATGAGCACAAAATGTGTTTTTAGGTTTGATTAACCCCCATGTTATCACAAATTAAGTGAATTAGACAAGTAGGGTAGTTAATGGGTGTGATTTAGACCAACTTTAGCCTTGTAAACCTAATTCTTAGTCTAAATGATGATAATTGGGCCTCAAATAATTGGTTTAAGGTTTTAAGAGTTTATAATTTATGTTTTAAGGTTTATAGGGATTAGGGTTTAAGGTTTAGTATATTGGGTAGAGGAATTAGGGTTTAAGATTTAGGTTTTATGACTTAGGGTTTAGGGTTCACATTTTAGGGTATATGGTTTAGGGTCAAATTGCAAAGGCAATTGAGGATAATTTGAGTTTCTTATACTTATTTATGAGCATAGAATGTGTTTTTGGGTTTGATTAGCCCCCATGTCATCACAAATTGAGAGAATGAGCCAATTGGGGAAATTAATGGTGTGATTTGGGCTAAATTATGCCATGTGAACCTAATTCTTGGTGAAAATGATATTAAGTGGGGATCAGATGACTAGTTTAGGGTTTTAAGAGTTTATGATTTATGGTTTTTAGGACTTAAGGTTTAGGGATTAGGGTTTATGTTTGATGGTATAAGTTCCAAGAGATCAAGGTTTTAGTGTTAAGGGTTTAGGATTAGGAGTGTTTTTACATACATCTAATAATATGTATGTGGTTTTGTTAGTCATAAAAAACATCTACCAACTCCATTTTTTTCACATCAAGAGATCGATCCCTTATTTACTCTTCTCTATTACATTCTACATACTATAGGTCTATTTTTTTACTAATTTGATGTATGTCCCCACCCTCAAAAATATAAAACATATTCTACAGAGTGTAGGCCTATTTTTTTTTGATAATTTTGTGCAATCATGGGTGATGGATTTCATAATATTAAGAAGAAAAAGTTAAAGCACAAAAGGTCAAAGGAATTATAAGTTTAGATAGAAAATAAAAGGCAACAAACGCAAAAGATTTTTCAATTAAATATACTATCCATAATGAATTGAATGTCACAAATAATGATGAAATGAATAATGGTAGTATACCAAATTATGAAAATATAATTTTCAATTCTAATAGTATACAAAATTATAATGCAATTCCACATTTAATTTCATAGTTTTTAAGTTTGGTGATGATGATATTATGTATGATGATATAAAAATTAACAATCAAGAAAATAATATGGGAACACCAACAAATGAAGAAACTAGTAATGAATAAAATAACATGGAAGCACCAAATCAATCAAATTTTTCACTAAGAACACCTCTCAGGATTTTGAATATAAGACTTGGATGTATTTAAATGAAATTGATGAAAACATTTTGAAACCAATACCTTAAAAATGTGTGAATGTCGTACGAGAAGAAAAGCTAAAATAATTTAGGACTGACACTTTGAAAAATTAAACAAAACTCAAATATGCCAATTATTTTTTACATTGATGAAAGTGCTTAAGATGAGACATACAATGAACACCCTAGGACTAAGAACATATAATATTAATGATGTAAACAAAGTAACTATTGATAATTTTCATAATGCGTACCATCAAGAAGATGTGAAGAAATACACCAAAGATGGTAATGTTGTCCCAACACATAATTATAAATTATTTGGTAAGTTGTCAAACAATGAATAAAATATTGATTAGATAAACAATTTGAGCATTACACATAAACATAAAAACACTAATGAAATCAATTGAGAGATGCATAATATTTAATATTGCCAATAAAAGTGATTTATGGGCTTCTTTGGTAGACTCTTACAAAAAATAAGGCTATAGCCAATACCCTAAAAATTTACTTGCAGAATTTTGGAAATATAACACAAAGGTATCACCTAATATTAGAGATGTAGTGAAAAGAAGAGTTGGTTCTCATAACCATGAACCACATCCTAAATATTTTTTAGAAATGACTAAAACAAAATTGTATTCTAAAATTATTAAAAATTATCAATATATTTCTAATAGTCAAAGATATTTTAAAATAGCCAAAACCTTCTATGTAAAAAATTAATCACACATGCACTATGAATTAGTGTAGGTAACATGTAGAATTTTTGATATATTATGATATTTTTCATCATGCTCATTCTAATTTACATACTAACAAAATTTTGCAAGAGTGTGGAGTGGAAGCCCTACCAGAATTAGTAAGGGAATTTATTCCTATCATTTTTTATGAACAACCAAATGGACAATTATTTTATAATAGGGCATGTTTGGATGGAACTTGTATAATTTATGGTGGATTTCCAAAATTGAAAATTTATACCCATGAGGAGAATAAACATGGAATTGGACAAGAATTGGTTGATTTTAGTTAATATAAACCTATGATATATCAATTAAAAGATGAAAAAGAAACTAAAAGATGTGAAATTGTTACAAAATAAATACCTATTTCCAAATTTAGGGAGGAAATTGAATATGAGTATGTAAGGCACACACACAAAGCTCATTAGATAAATAAAAAATTAAAGTTAAGTAAGGACACATTCCTACTTGGTACTTGTTGAGCATTTTTTACGACAAGTCAAAATGACTCAACCCCCTATAGCCCAAAAATTATATAGGGGTTTATTATAATGTCATAAGGTGTGTATTATTCATTTCTATGTGATTTAATGTTGTATTAACCTTCATGGTCACGTTTAGACTTTGTGTCACTCTATGCCATTTAGGGGTCAGATTAGGGTCATTTATGAAGGTGGTATGGTTTTCTAATCAAGAAAAGTGTTAAAAATTATTTATCAATGTGTATGTGTTAGATATATGTCATGAATGTCAGTCCCTAACTGAAACTTATAGGTACTCTATTCAAATAAGAAGAAAGGTGGCAGTTTGGGAAATTTTGGAAGTTGTACAGTCTCTAAAGGAAGGTGGATCATGTTTGAATATTATATAGTTGATATTATATTTATATGGACTCATAATAACATTTTAATTCCTTTTATGTCTTGAAAATAGTCAAAACCTATTTTGATCCTTTATCACCATTCTAGACATACAAAACTAGTCAGTAGGTTTCTTTTTGGTATAACCAGTAGAAGAGGTTTCAGATAAAAATATATTATAGGGTGATATTGAAATTATTATACTTAATTTTAATAGTATTAATTCAAGTATTGGTTACTTATGCTTTATAAACCATTTTTTATAAGTAGACTAGTCATTTTTTCTTGTCGTTGCCCATACCCTACAAGTTTTGATCCTGTATGAGCAAGTCCATATAGTTTAGTTGATGAAATTGATTATAAAGGGAGTATAAATAATTATCCCATGATTTAAACCTTTGGTTTCATGTTTTAATATGAATTGATGCATATAATACCTAAATTTTCAAGTTGGTCTCACATGAAGTTGTAGGTAGGTTTTCACCATCTACAAGGTTTCATTTATTTTTGATGGATTAATATGAAAGTTATATATTTTAACTAATATATTACATATATTTTTTCATTCCATTCTAATCTCAAGCTCAACCTCAAGGGAAATCACCAATGGAGTTGTAGTCAACCTTAACCATAATCAAGTTTCCTGTAAGGGTTCATCATAATCATGTTGAATCGCATGTACGAATATTGTATAGCACATTAATTAAAGTGTAATTAAATTTTATAAGGTAATTTACACATTCTCATAACATGAATAGGAAATCTAAGCCCCAAATGGCACAGAAAGCATGTGGAGACAAGCTCTCATATGTACATAGTCATACACTTTGAAGTGTATTTACAGGTGCATGTAGAAGGATAAATTATTGTAATGGGGTGTGGAAACGTATTTAAATCTTTGAAATTATTTTTAAATATCATTTTAACACTTTGAGATAACATAAATTTGGTTATAAGTTCATATTTGATACATATTGCTCATGTCTCTACTCACTATCCTGTAACTTGCAAATGCACACCTATAAGTGGCCCCATAAAGACCTCAAGGTGGTCATGGAAATGTAAAATAATGTGAAGAGACCTTAATGAGGTGTGTGATGTTATAAATTTATTGATAACTAGGTATAAAGGCATATCATATGCACACTACCCTTATGATCACACTCACTATCCTGCATACAAAGATGTCCACCTATAGGTGGCCTTAAATAGGGACTTAAAGGTGTTGTATGGAATAGTTTAACATAAATTTAAAATTCCATTAGGTTAAGGAGGTTAGGGATACCTCAAAAAACATTTTTAAGGTTATTATCAAGTAGGTAGACTTGAGGAGTCACCTCAAGAGAAGAAATTTAAGTTAAGTGACATGGTTCCCTAAATGCTCCAAAATAGATCCCTATGTGGTTTTACTGATGTCATGAAACAATGTATCAAGGAGTCTTGATGGAATCAAATACATCTGCCTTGTAGCCCTTATATAGGAATATTATATTTCAAATAAATAGTGTGTGTTTAATCTAATAGGTGATGTAATGAAGGTTCCCAAGTTACATAATTATTCATTGCAACTTTTTAGTACCTACTACAGGATTTAAACTCTCAAATGGCTTACACCCTCAGGGTGTAATATGAGTGTAGATCACTATGACAAGTCGTTATAAGAAACTGATAAGGACATTTTTGTTTCAAAGATCATCAAAATAGGTTGAATTTCAATGATTTACCCTCTATCAACACCTACAGGTGTGTCCTTACTTAAAAAAGTCACCTATAGCCTGACTGTAGGTGACTCATAAATGCATGGAGTGAACCTTGATGACACTAGGCCTGCATACACAAAAAATTGATATATGATTTTTTCTAAGACCATATATGCATCCAAGGATATGTGGCATAAATTTCAAGGCTAATATTCACTTGTAGGACCTCCATTTTACTCCAAGATGGTCACCTATAGCTGACTATGTCATGATAATGAGCTAAAATAAGTAACTCAGAGTAATCCTAACATGCATATAATGAGTTTATTGTCTATATGAATTTTTAAATAAAATTGGAAGGCTCAAAGTAAGTATTTAAGCATTTTATATAAGGTTTAACATGCAATAAAAACCTACAGGTAGGTGGAACACAGTCAAACATAATGAGTACCTTTGTCAAGTCAAGTACAATGTATGCAATAGAAAAGCTGACAATGGTTGAAGTGATTAATGTTTTTTAAAATAATTCATATTAATGTTAGACATATTAATATACTCCTACCATGTGGAAACAAATCATATAAGAATTTCCTACATAATAACCTACAATTGATGCTTATAACCCTACATATAGTGAGACATTTGGTAGTCTACCTAGAGGTTTTGAGATGTTTGGAGGGTCTAATGGTATGGTCAAGATTTCAAACATTTCATAGAGTATCTATATGACATGCACAAGCCTCTTAAATATCCACTTTGTCTGATAAAATAGGGTAAGTTCCCTCTATTTTATCTCAAATAGAGGGCACTCCCCAAGGGTGGGAATCTATAGGATAGACATGAAAAGGAGAACAAGGTAGGTTTAAGGTTAATAAAACATTAAAAAAAGGATGAAATAAGGTTAATGAGACATGATATAACATTAAAATCCATGCACAAAGGTTAGAAACATGTTAGAGTGTTCTAACCTACAAGGATGCAAACATACCTATTAGGTCTAGTTTAGGCCTAAAGCCCAATTGGGGGTTCAATATCATTTATATAATTAGAGGAAAATTATAATCCATTGAAACATGTTTTTAGGTATTAATAAGGAATGTTTTATCCTTTGGTGTATAGGTGAAGTCATAGAGAAACCATGTTTGGATCCAAACTAAATTAGGCTTGTGAAGAATGAAGAGAAGAGATCGAATAAGAAACTTTGAATGATTTCACTTGTGACAAGTTAAAGAGGTCCCCTAGTAATTTTTATTGGAATTTGTTTGAGGATTGAATGTCACATCTTCATGAACAATCCTTAGAGGTTAGAATGGTTCTAAACCCTCCTAAACCCTTACTAGTAACCTGATTGCAAAGATGAAGTAGGAAAGGCACCCAAATGAGTAATTTTGGTTTATAAAGGAATTTGTGATTATATATGACTCTCTTGATCACCTTATTATCATATTAAGTTTTATCCTACTTGTATGGATAGGGTATATAATTGGTTTGTTTAAAAAAAAATTAGTGTTTTTTAGGTTCAAGGGAGATTCAAGGGATGGAATAAACTTTGAGAGATATAATGGGACATGATATAACCCTTCATTTCCATTTATTACATTATAAGATCTCAAAACTATCTCTACAAGTGTCTTCATCTTATCCAATCAAAATTGGGATAGTGAACAAGCTAGTGAGAGAGTGATAAATATAAGTGGGAAGCCTTTTAATAGATTATTAAAGAATATAAGGCCATGAATGGTATTTAAAATTTTCATTCACTCTTATGTATGGAATATTTTGGAAAATTGAAGGCAAATTTGGTGCCAAGTGTGCAAGGTGAGTGAAAAGGGGGTTATTTGGACTGCAAATAGTGATAACTCATATGAAAAAGAATATTAGTGATTAGGGATAAAAACAATGAATATTTGATAATGTCTACAACAAATCCCTCTTATTTAAATCATGACATGTGTCCCTAGTCTATGTGGGACATTTCAAGAAGGCCAAATGATGAAGACAGTTTCTAGGCATGTAAACAAGGAGTTCTATGCCACATTTTAGGATTTTCATGTTTTGAGGTACATTTTTCCTATTATACCTTGCATGGTATATTTAATATTCCTTTATCCAACATGTTTAACTCCTCTTATCATCATGACACATGTTATAATGACTCTTAGACATTTTTCTTCTCACCTCTCTCTCCAATGTTATAACTAGTAGCCATTTTGGCTCTTATAAAAAAATATCACATCTAGTATAGCAAATCCCAGATAGTTTGAAGTCATATATTTAATTTTAATAATTAAATAAATCTAGTTATGAGTTCATAAACATCTTTTTTGAGTGTATAAAGTGATGAATGGTTGAGTCTTATGATTATGTCCTTGCTTTTCCTTATCCTTTCATGCCTTATGCAAGAAGTTCTGATTTTAATAGGTCATATAGAGTGTAGTTAGTATATTATACTCCTTCAAAGTGTGAAAGTTTCCTTATATTCAAAATATAATCTTTGGTATACTTACCTTGAGTGGTCTCAATGCATGTCACCTTTATATTGAAAAACTTATGTTAAAACATTTTGGAACTTTGAGACTACTTTGTAGATCTCATTATTAGTGAGAGAAATTATGATATCATAGTGTATATCTTAATGATGTATCAACCCATAAATTATATTTATTTTATTGATATTTCTATCCCTTTTCCCACAAGTAAATTATTTAGGTAGGTGATAAGCACGTCAAGGCATATTGAGGGAGCTAGTCTTTAAACCTAGAGGTCTAGGTCTAGTATACGTACACAAATACCTACAAGTATTCCAATATTTCCAAAATATAGAGGAGGCTTAAACACCTTCCTCTAGGGTGAAAGATTTGGGTGTTTTTCTTATAATAAACTTTTGGAAGCAAGCAAGATATAAAAAATTGTAACTCCAAATGAAATATTTTGGTTGTAAGAATCCCATGTTTATTTTATTAATTTTTTTGATTATTAATTGTATCTCATTTAACATATGAGGTTTATATGAAAAACTATGGCAAATAATCCTATCATGAACCTCCCTATCAGCCTTGCTATGAACCACATTATATTCCTCAACAATCTTACTACAATGGCTATCAATATTATAGGCCATCAGAAACCTACTTTACGACATTTCCCTCTCCATATGGCAATCATGATGTTGGTCATGTTAAATCTAGACTTTATCCCCATCATTACCCCCCTCATCCTCCATCCATCAACTCCATATTATATCAAATCTTTGTTGGCACTCATACCATAGTTTCTAGTTAATGGAGAGAATATGAGAACATGGGATGATGAGTATAATGTTCTCCCTAATCATCTCATGGAATGGTGAGGAGGTGATACCCAAAGTTTTATGTGGGTGTTGGAGATGTTTGTAGAGCTAGAAGAAACTCAATAGGAGATCAAAGAGTAGGTGCACTTGAAAAATAAGTTTGCCCAATGCTTAATAAGTAGGATAAAGATGTGGGAAGAAAAGGAAACTAAGAATGAACATGATTCTATTGAAGAGCCTCAATGAGGATATTATCAAGGTGTAACTTTTGTTGATGTAGGATTTTTCCCTTCTAACCAGCCCAAATTATCACTTCCTAAGAGCTTACTAGTGAAGTCCTAATTCCTCAATCCATTCACAAGAACTCCATACCTCATTCATCACATCCAACTCATGAACCTTTCCATCAACCTTAAACCCACCCCTTATAGAAAAGGATCTCATTTTAAGGGAAGCAAATGAAGAGAAAAGAACTCAAGTCATAGTTGATCAAGAAGATGTCATTAGTAAGTACGAAGAGGGAATCACCATAGGGTCTCCCCTTGGTAAACACAAGTGTAACTCTACCTTATTGAATGAAGAGAAACATATTGAAGATTATTTTTCACTTGTCTATGAGGAATGTGGCTAAGACTTAAAGGATGAAGTGCTTGGTAAGGGTGTCATACTTGTATCCATGATGAAGAAGCTATTGAACATGATGTTTATGAGAAGGATGAATTATGGAAAAAATTTCATGTCATAAATCAAGATTTTTAACAACTTTATGACTTAAATTTTACTCCTAAGTATTACACACCTGATCATCAAGTTTTTGATGATCATATCAAACATGAGATTGAGTGTGCTATCAACAATGGAGAGCAACTTCAAATCATTCCTCAAGAGGTATTAGTCCTAGATGAACCTCATGAGACCAAGGTAAAATATGTAGTATTTTAAGGGTATTCCATATCTAAATTTGATGTGAAATCACCCTCATATTCATTAGATCATAAAGAAGATCAGTTTGATGACTTCATACATCAAGAAGAGAAAGTTGAAGAGATAGTGGTTCTAGATGACAATGGGGAAAGAAATAATTGGTAGTAGCAAATGGAAATATTTCAAGAGATTGAAGATATTTTCCTAGTTGAATACCAAGTATATGAGAATGTGGAGAAAGTGTTTTCCATGGAAGACAATGACCGAGAATGGGTGGACTATGCAAAGGTTCTTGATGAGATTAAAGAACTTGCAGCTAAGAATAAACCCAACCTTATTGAGATCACCATGGAAATTAAGAAGGCATGCCTTGTTAAACCACCATTAGAGGTTGTATTTGAGGAGTCATATTATAAATTTGAGTCTATTTGGATGAAAAAGGAGTTCATTTCCATAGGTAACCTAGTTGGATCTACTTGGTTTTCATTGAACATCATGCCAATTAAGTTAGCAAACACCATGAAGAAGTTGGAGGCATCAATGCAAAAAGTCAAAAGGATAAATACCTCATTAAATACTTCATTAAATGAACAAAGAGGGTTTTAAAACTTACCCTTTGATCTAGGAGGAAGTGTTTCTTGTAGGTTAGTTTGTGTTTAAGTTAGTCTATTTGGTTTTTATGTCTGTTACATAAGTTCTCATGAAGCACAAGTGTGTGTTTGATTAGTTTATTATCTTGTGTGTTGTTTATTATTGGTTTTATTATGTTTTGGTCTATTTCAAAGGAAATTTTATTTTCATATATGTGAATATGTGACTCCATATCCCAATGGATAGGAAAAATCTACTAGTCTTAGGCATAACAAGCATACCACCGTTGGAAATCACCAAAAAAGTTGACCATTTTTTACCACAAGTCAAAATGAGTCAACCCCATATATTCCTAAACTTATATAAATCTATATTATAATGTCATAATGTGTGTCTTATTCCTTTTTGTGTTATTTAATATAGTATTAGCCTTAGTCATTGTCACTTTTAGTGTTTATGTCATTATATGCCATTTAGGGGTCATATTATGGTCATTTATGAAGGTGATATTATTTTCAAATAAATATGAGTGTTAATAAGTATTTATAAATGTGTATTTTTTAGATATATGTTAGGGATTTTATTCCCTCATTGAAACTTTTAGGTACTCTGTTGAAATAAGAAGAAAGGTGATAGTTTGGGTAGTTCTGAAAGTTGTAAGAGCTCTAAAGGAAGTTAACACATGTGTGAAGATTATCTAGAGGATATTTAAATTATATGGACTCATTATGACATTTAAACCACTTTATAAGTTTAAAAAATAGTTAAAAACCATTTTCCTCTTTCATCACCCTTTTACACATGTAAAACTGGTCAAGAGGTTTCTTCTTCGTATGCCCAATAGAATAGGTTTCAGATAAAATTATCATATGGGTGATATTAAAATAAATATATTTAATTTTCATATTAATATTTCAAGGATTAGTCACTTTTATTTTATGAACCATCCTTTAGAAGTATATTGGTCTTTTCTTCTTGTTATTTCCCATACCATACATGTTTAGCTCTTATATGAGTAAGTTCATATAGTTCAGTTGATGAAATTGGTTATACAAGGATTAAACACCATTATTTCATGATTTCCATCTTTTTTTTCATTTTTTATGATGAATTAATGAGTACAATACCTCAAAATGTAAGTTGGTCTCACATGGAGTTATAGGTAGGTTTTTACCATATGTAAAGGTTTAATTTATTTTTGATGGATTCATATGAAATTGTTATGTTGTAAATCATGTATTACATATATTTATTCATCCCATTATAATCCCAATATCAAACTCAATGGATACTACCAAGAGAATTTTAGTCAACCTCCAACACAGTAATTATTTTTGAAAGGGTTTACTCACAATCATGTTGAGTCATGTGTATGAAGCTTGTATAACACATTCATAAAATTTAAATTAAGTTTTTAAGGTGATGAAAACATTTTAATAACATTAACAAACAATTTAAGCCCCAAAATTCATAGATATCATGTGGAGATAAGCTCCAATATGTACACAGTTATACACATTGAAGTGTATCTGCAAGTGCTTGCAAAAGGATAAAATGTTGAAAGGGGTGTGGAAACTAGTTTCAAGATATAAAATTATTTTGAGCTTCAATTTGAAAAATTTGAGAGAGAATAAATTTGTTTATAATCTCATATTTTATACATATTACTCATGACTCTACTCACTATCCTTCAACTTATAAATGCACACCTATAGGTGGCCCCATAGAGACTTGAAGGTGGTCATGGAAATTTACATGAATGTGAAAATACATTCATGAGGTTTGTGGAGTTATAAATGTCTTTATAACCAGGTATAAACTCATATCCTATACACACTATCCTTATAATCACACTCACCATCTTGGATATAGAGATGTTCACCTACAGGTGGCCTTACATAGGGAATTAAAGGTGTTATACGAAAGAGTTTAATGTAATTTAAAACTTTCATTAGGTTGATGAGGTTAGGGATCCATTAAAAACCATTTTAAAGGTTATTATCAAGTAGACATACTTGAGGAGTCACCACATGAGAAGAATTATTAGTTCAAGGACTTGTTTCCCTAAATGCTCCAAAATAGAGCACTGTGTGGTTTTGGTGATGTCATGCAACAATGTAGCAAGGAGTCTTGATGTAACCGAATACATCTACCTTGTACACATTATATATGAGTAATAACTTGTAAATAAATAGAGTGTGTTTGATATAATATGTGGTGTAATGAATACTCCCAAGTTACATAATTTTTCACTACAAATTTTTAGTACCTACTGCAAGATTTGAACTCTTAAATGGCTTACACCCTCACATTGTAGTATAAAGGTAGATCACCATGACAAGTGGTTCTAGGAAAGTGAGAAGGAAATTTGTGTTTTAAATAACATCAAAATGGGTTGAATTTAAATTATTTACCCTCCATCAACACCTATAGGTGTGTCCTTTCTAATAAAAGTCACTTACAACCTAATTGTAGGTGACTCATAAACTCATGGAGTAAACCTTGATGAAACTAGGCCTACATACACAAACAATTGATATTTGAGTTGGTTAAAAGACAAAATATCAATCCAAGGATATGTGACACAAACTTCAAAGATAATATTCACTTACAGTACCTCCATTTTACTCTAATATAGTTAATTGTAGCTTACTATGTCATGATATTGAGCTAAAACAATTGACTTAGAGTATATCCTAGCATTCATATGATGAGAAAAATGTCTAGATGAATTTTTAAATATATTTAGAAGGCTCCAACTAAGTATTTAGGAATTTTATATCAGGTCTAACATGAAATAAACACCTAAAGGTAGGTAGAACACATTTAGAGTCTCTTACATAATAACCTACAACTGATGCTCAGAATACTGCACAAAGTGAGATATTTGGTAGTCTACCTATAGTTTTTGAGATGTTTAGAGGGTCTAATTGTATGGAAAATATCTAAAACATTTAAAAATTATCTATATGACTTGGCTAATCCTCTCACATATCCACCTTGTTTGAGAAAATAAGGTAAGTGCCCTTTATTTTGTCTCAGATAGAGGGCACTCCCTAAGGGTGTAATCATGTAGGATGGACATGAAAAGTAGAAGAAGGCAGGTTTCAATTTGATACAACCATAAAAAACTATGTGGTAAGTATAATGAGACATGAAAAAACATGCACATATGTGATAAACATTTTAGGGTATTCAAAATCCACAAGGATGTAGACAGACCTATTAGGTCTATTTTAAGCCTAAAGCCCAATTAGGGGGTTAGTATCATTTATAGAATTAGAGGAAAATTAAAATCCATTATAACATGTTTTTAGGAAAGTTCAAGTTGTTTTTGAACATTTGGTGTGTAGATGAAGTCATAGAGAAACCATGTCTAGATCCAAACTAAATCAGGCTTGTGTAGAATGAAGAGAAGACCTCAAATATGCAACTTTGAATACTCTCACTTGTATGAACACTTATCATGGGTGTTTAGGTAGATAATACAAGTTGTATATGGTCCATATAAATGTTTTATTGGAATTTTTTAGAGAATTAAACGTCACATCTTCATGAATAATCCTTAGAGGGAAAAATGGTTCTAAACCCTCTTAAACCATTGATATTAACCTGATTGGAAAGATGAAGTAGGAAAGGCACCAAAATGATCTATTTTGGACATTAAATGAATTTTGTTTTATAATGGACTCTCCAAATCAACTTTTTATGATATTGAGTTGTACCTACCTATATCAAAAGGGTACACAACTTGTTTATTTGATAGTTTTTGGTGTTTTATAGGTTTAAGGGAGAGTGAAGGGATGAAATAAAATTTGGTAAATATATTGGTACTTTATATAACACCTAATTCCAATTTATTACATTATAATATCTCAAAACTATCTTTAAAAGTGCCATCATCTCAGCTAGTCAAAACTGGCATATTGAACAAGTTAGTGAGAGAGTGAGAACTCTAAGTGGGAGGAATTTTAATGCTTGAATGAGGAATATAAGGCCATAAAGGGTATTTAAAGGTGTAATTAATTCCTATATATGTAATTATTTGGAAACATGAAGGTAAATTTGGTGCCAAGTGTACAAGGTGAGTGAAAAGGGAGTTATCTGGACTGCAGGTAGTAATAACTCATGTGCAAAAGAATATTAGTGATTAGGGATGAAACCAATGAATTTTATATCATGTATAAAACCCTTCCCTTTGATTTCAATCATCACATAATCCATAATATTTTTTGGGATGTTTCAATAAGGCCAAATGATGATGATAAATTCTAGGCATGTAAACAAGTAGTTATATGCCACATTTCAGGGGTTTCATGTTTTGAGGGACATTTTTTCTATGAAACTTTCATGATATATTTCATATTAATTTATCCTACATGTTTTACTCCTATTATAATAATGGAACATGTTATAGTGACTCTTATACTTCTTTCTTCTCACCTCTCTCTCTCTAATGATATAAGTAGTAGCCATTTTGGCTCTTATAAAAAAATTCCACATTTGGTATGGCAAAGCTCTATTGGTTTGATGTCATATTTTTCCTTTGAATAATTTGATAAATTTAGTTCTAATTTCATAAACATATTGTTTGAGTGCACAAAGTGAAGAATGGTTGAGTCTTGTGATTATGTCCTTGTTTTTCTTTGTCCTGTCATGCCTTATGCAAGAATATTTGATTCTAACAAGTCATATTGAGTGTAGTTAGTGTATTTTTATCCCTTCAAGTGTGAAATTGTCCTTATATTGAAATATACTCCATAGTCTACTTACCTTGAGTCTTCTCAATGCATGTCACCTTTATATTAAAACACTTATGTTAGAACATTTTAGAACTTTGAGACTAGTTTGTATATCTTGTTCTTAGTGAGATAAAGTATGATAGCATAGTGGATATCTTCATGTTGTATCACCCCCTAGATTATATTTATTTTATGCATAGTTTTATCCCTTTTCCCAAAAACAAAAATTTAGTTTGGTGATAAACACTTCAAGGCTTATTCAAGGAGTTAGCCCTTAAACCTAGAGGTTTACTTCTACTATAGGTCCACCCACATACCTACAACTACTATCATGTTGCCCAAATCTAGAGGAAGCCTAACTGACTTCCTCTAGGGTGAAATATTTGGTGACAAGATCACTATTGTTTTAGTATTTGACTTTTTAGAGAATGAAACATTACAACTACAAAGAGAGGTTTAGTTAGAATATTACAATTCAGTACAAGTTTCCTTTCTTCTGCATATAACATTCATGCATTCACTTGATAGTACATATCATGATTAAAAAAACATTAAAGGAGTACCACTTTTATGTCAACAATGATCAAATACATTCTTCATATTATGTGCAAGGTTATTTTTAGATGTTTTATGGTAAGTTGAATGAAAGAAACATTACTTGGAATCAATATTATATTTGGTTAGATAATTGCATGTCATAATTTAAGAATGCAAGGATATTCTACTAGCTAAGTAGGATATATGTGACGATTGGTGTACAACATATTTAGAGTTTAATTAAAGTAGGCCATGAAAAAGTAGAGCATGCAGATGTAAGAGCATGTGTAAAAAGAGAACTTGTAAGAGAGGAGTTTAATTTTGAAGAGTTCAATTATTTGACAGCTACAAAACAAATTAGTTGAATGATTTAATTAAAATATGGGATATGGTGCTCAACAAAAGGCCACTATTCAAAGATATTTATAGTTAATGGAGGATGAAAAATTGGCAAGATATAAATATTATATGAAAATAATAGGATCAAGTGACTTCCACACATTTCATAGGTCAAATGTAGGTTCTTGGATGGTTCATATGAGGCACATGACATGATTTTATTCTTCATTCATTGAATTTATTTAGGATGAGTATGAGTCACAAGAATGGGTGGATAAATGGAGTTATACACTGCTAGTTACAATTGACACTTATCAGGTTCCATAAGCATTACAAATTATAGAGATGACATCATCACATGATTTTAACCATGTATCTAATGTATTAAAACTAGGTATAATATATTTAACATGTGATTAATATACCAAATTTAGTAAATATATCAATAGATCAATTTATTAAATCATTTTTTAGTTTACAATACAGGGTATGTTTATGTAATTATTACAAATGAGGATAATAAAGATGGGATAAACTACTACTTGTGTTGGTGTGTAGAGGAAAAATAAAAACTAACCTCTATGGTGATAGATGGGGAAAACATTCACTATCCCATTGGGTCTATGGTAGTTACTGTAACTTGGATTTGACATTATCATATCAAAAATTCAAATATATGGTTGTTTGAAGACTATGAAGTACATAGGAAAATAATCCACTATTCAAATTTGATTCTTGTAACAAATGTTCAGTTACACAAATATCAGAGTAGGCCATTAAAAAGATGTTATGGAAGGTTTTTTATTATGATCATGAAATATTTATTTCTAGTATAAATAATAGAGCTAATCCTAGTGGTTCCTTAGATTTAACTCCCAAGCTATGTTGACTTCTCAAATGAAAATATGGTTACTTTTATCAAATTTTATTTATTTATTAGATATTACATAAAAATTTAAATATAATTACGTATTAACATAGATTTTATAGGTTGTTGGTTCCAAATTATATGTCATCTTGATTTGGTTGGCACCATTAATAGATAATTCCATATTCTTGAAGCTAAGAGAAGTTTTTTTTTCTTGTAAATGATTGATTGTTTTACCTTATATAAGGAAATGTTATCTTGAGACTAGAAAGGTAATCCATATCCTAACCAATCATAATAAAATGTCAATATTGTGGTACTAGAGGTTAGTCACTACACTCTAAATGGTGGTGATTCTGTTTTTCATCTACAAGTCCCTATAGATAGAGATATACAGCTTCGACTTGCATCTTATATCTAATAAAATACCATCTTGAGATTGGAATGGGTGCTCAGTATCCTAATTAGATGTACTCAAATACCAAGAATGTTTTCTTAAATATTAATTGACACCTTGACATGGTGGTGATTCCATTTTTAGCCATGAATATCTGAATATAGATATCTCTAACTATAGATTTCAACTTGCATCTCAGTCTACAACCCTGTGTATGACGTTTAAAACCCTTGGTTTTTGTATTTAGTTCAAGAAGAAAGTGTAAAGGAAGTAAAAAAATATGTTAATTTAGATATAATACCCTAAAAGGATAGATATATCTTATTAAACATTTAAATAATATTAGTTTTTAAGCATATGTATTTGAGTAAGGTGATGTAAGTGCATCAACTAAGGAGATTTATGTATGTAAATAGTAAGTTCAATTTTGTCTACACTTAGAGGTAGTTTTTGATCAATTGAGAGAAATAAGGAGAATGAAAACAAAATTTAGATATTAAGAGACAACATAGATGAAGAGAATAAGTTTAATAACCTATAAGTGTGATAAGAAACTTCAAGAACTCAAAGAAAGGAGAAGAATCTCTTTAGATAGAGTTTTATCAAAAACTATTTCAACTCAGTCTATACTAGAATCAATGAAACCCTACATTATCAAGGTTATTGTTTCAATAACACTCTTGTTCTTATTTTAAGTAAATGTTTATGTTGTCTTGAGGTAATATTATTTCGTAGATATTATGTTCTTGAAGTTACAGGTCTAGAAAGGTTACTCAGGGTTTGACTATCAACAAAAATTGATTTTTTATCACATCTAAGGATTGATTAAGGGATAATAATATGTGATAGGGATATATGAGGGCATTAAGAGTCTCTCATAAAACTATGTCTCAAATACAATATTCAAAATCCAATTTTTCATGGTAATCATACTCACTATTTTAACATAGTCCAAAAACCTTTAAACTAGGGTTAACACATAGAGTCCTACATAAATTTTTAAAAAAAAACCCTTAAAATAAGCTTAAACTTTGTAGAAATGCGTGGTATTATGTTTTTAATTTATTTAAAATTGTTTCATTTCTTTTAGGTTTCTATAACTCAGGTTATTTTAAAATTTCTGACATGCAGACTTGCAGATTAGGCCTAAAACTCTTTGTTTTCAATTCTCCTTGAAAAAAAACTAAAACCTAAGGAAGTGAGAAACCTATTAATTGAGACAAATCAAACTTTTAAGGTTATGAGAATTAGTTATAACTAATAAAGTATTTTTTTTAAAGTTGTTATAGTTGGTTTAAGACTCTAGTTGAATAAGCTACTAGCCTAGAAAGAATAAGACTCTAGGTGCATCAACTACAACTATCATAAATTGAAATTTGTCCAAAAACATTGTGAAAAATAATATAAAGTTAAAATATAATGTAATTGAGGTTTTAGAATATTCTTAAAATGTTTTTGAGGTATGTAAAATAATATATAGTTAAAACTCAGTTCGAATACCTATGTATAAGGACTAAAATCCTTATTCTTTGTCTTTTGGTAAAGAACCACTTCAGTGAAAGGACATAGTTTTTTATTTTGATTAGAAAACCTATTGATGGATCAGATAAAATTATCAATTAAATAATAATAATAATAATATTATTATTATTATTATTATTATTATTATTATTATTATTATTATTATTATTATTATTATTATTATTATTATTATTATTATTATTATTGAGTGATCTTAAAAACCAATAATACGATTGCCCCTAAAAATAGTCCTAGAGAGAAAAACTTGTTTTGTCCTGTTATCTTAGAGAAGATAACATAATGAAGTGTGAAAGCATTTTAGTGGATTGGAAAAATATTATTGTGTTGATAAAATGTGAATTCTCTATATTTTCACAATGTTTTTAAGAACATAAAATAAAGTGATATCAAATATGTAAATACACACCTAGGACCTCATGAGCTCAACAAATACAAAGGACTACAATGCTTAAAGATTCAAACAAATAAAATACAAAACGTCATTATAACTTATATTTTTTGGGATTAGGATTAGATGTAGATTTATATGGTATTTATAAATGCTAGAATTTATTTAGACACCTCCATTAATGTTACTGACCTTGTTGATTTGGTCAAATGAGTAGAAAATTGATGCACAAAGAGACTTGATGATTTGACAACACTTTTTTGTATAGTTTGAACATGTTAATAATGATTAAAAGAGGTGTATTTATATAAAATAAGAATGAAGGAGGGGCCTTTATCTTGAAATCATAGTGCATAGTTGTAAAATGGTCCTCAAGTGTGCATATGAATCAAACACTTGGATCAATGATGCAAATCCTTCATCTCAATTAAGATGAACTATGGAGGATAATCCTTATAAGTATGAAATATGAATTAATGTGGGTCCTTAAACTTATTTCCAAGATTAATGGTGTAGTATCCTCTCCAATATAGCATATGGATCTCAAAGGTGGGCCCTTCATATTGTTTTCAAGATGAGGGGTGGAGTATAATCCTCCCTTTATTTCTTATTCTTTAAATAATTGGTGTGTTCTCAAGGGTATATATTATGATCTCAAGATTCCTTTTTACATGAATATGTCCTATAAAGGGGGATAATAATAAAATTAGTAATTGGAAGAGTAATTAATAAAAAAAGATAAAAGATTTATTTAATTAATATAATGTCAGGAATTGATTATTAGACTGAAATTGAGAAAGAGGATGTGATCGAACAAAGAAGGGAGAATTATCAAATTGATTAGAGAGGAAGGAATTTAATAGATAATATTAACAAATGAATAGATAAATTGATAATTAAATATAGAAACTGATCATAATGATAATTTGAATAGATAAATTGATCAGAATGATAATTGAATAGAGACATTGACCAGCTCAACATTAAACAATTAAATTGAATAGATTGTGTTTAATTAATTGGAATTCATTCTAATTTACAATTTTGACACATAAGTGATAAAAATGGAGTGTCTACATTTACCCCTATTTGAGAATGCATTGTGAGACACTAGGAAAAGTAACATTTTCCCAAATAATGAGAAGCTAAAAAAGGTGGATAAAAACTTATAGGAAGAAATAATGGATGTTGTAAATTCATCATTCCTAACTGATAGGTGTGGGAGATTTAATGGAAAGATAAGGATGTGATTTCAATTACATTAGTTATGCATGATGCCCCTTCAAGAGGGTATGCAGGGATGAAGGATGTGGATGGACTCTTGAAAACAATATGAATCTAGAATAGAATAGAAGAATAACCTATGGATAAAATTTCACCACTTGAGTTAACACTTACTCAATTTTATTTCTAATGATGATGAACTTATTTTCCCCAAGTAGGGTAATATTGATTTGATTTAAATGTAAGAATGATCATGATGTTTTTTAGTTTTCATCATTGGATATGATGGATAGAGATGTATATGATTAATGGAATTAATATGTGAACCAATTTGAGGCTTGATTTTCTACATTTTAGATGATAGTATGCATCATAATCTAGAAAAGGATCATGATAACATTCCTTTCTCAAAATATGTAGCAATTTGAATTCAAAATGTAGATTTAAAAAAATTAAAAAAATATATGGATAATAAAGAAATCTAAAACATAATGCATTTAAATAAATTATAATTTAGATACAACTATTGACAACTCAAAATCATGATATGAATAATCAAGACTTAAGTGGAAAAAATAATTTACTAAGTTAAGGCACTCGAGTAAAAAAAACCATATCAATAAGCAAACAATAAATCAATGAAATTGATCTTGAATAAATTTTCTCACATACAAACATATTTATCAATAAACTAATATTCATTCGAGAAGGAAATTATAACAAGTGAAGGCACCCAAGAAATCATTAAACCTTCCATTCATAAACACATAAACAAAAACATGTAAACATTCTAGTAAGAAAATTAGTTTGTGTGACAATAAGGTGTGACTCTTTGAGATCAAGGGTATGAAAAAGTAATCATGATCAAATGGGGAAATAGAGTAATAATAAAGAAGTGGTTGAGATGACTCTAAATTCCCCAAGCAAATGGACATTACCTAGATAGTCCCATGGACATTGGATCTAACATGGACTTTAGTCCAAATGTAGTTGTCCCAAGGATTTGGGATTAATTAAAAATTTATGATATGTAAAAATAAATGATTATATATAATACATAAGAGCAATGATTCATAAAACTTCAAGAGCATATAATTATATAGAGTTGCCAAAACGGTAAGGGATACACTTGAAAGTGTCAAGAGCATGGGCTATGGGATGGCCAAGATGACCTTAGAAAACTAAGATAGGCCAAGATTACAAACAATTATAAGTATGATCAATTTTACAAGAACATGGAAAATAACTGGTAAAATAGTAATAATGTGGAAAGGAAGTAGTTAGGAATATTTGGAATAATATACCCATAAGAGATCTATAGAAAAATGTAAAACCTACTCTAGTACCAAGATGGGATGTAATAGAAAATGGTAGGATTAGAATGGTTAGATTGGATAATAATGGATGATAAGTGGCTGAGGAATCTCCAAAGACCATGTCATGTGGGGAACAAAATTTCTAGTCATGAAAGTGTCACTAAGAGAATATGCCAAGTGATTTTCAAAAATAGGGATCAAAACATCTTCCATTTTCTTTATTAAAATCAAGATGGGAAGAAAAAATAGGATTAGGGTAGGATGAATAGATAGATGATTTAGGAAAATGTAATATGATAGGAATTGGATAGATTATAATGCATACAAGGATTGTCCCAAGTGTCAAGGTAATTGTAAACAACAAATTAGTTAAACATGATGCCAAAATTTTGGTTTTCATCATGGTACTTACCAAAGGTGCCAAAAACATGGTTTTCACTATTAGATAAATTATTTATCTTTTTATTTTTATTTTATTTTAAAAAAAATTGGAATCTCAACTCTATTTAGGATGACAAGATGTCTAATGTTGAATTTTTGATATCTAACCCATACCAACTATCAATAACTTATCTGTTATAATTTTGTTGGTGATTTAGGTTGTACTAATACTATTTTTATCTTCATTGGTTGTTGATTTTGCTTCCTCCAAATGTAATTGGGATGGTAAGATATGAAATTATGATGATGGACCTACAATGTATTTTCATGTTAATTTTTTAAATATTTTGGTCAAGTTGGGTATGCATTTTATTTTGTATAAGATGTGGTTTTGAGCTTAATAAACTTGAAACTATCACATGTATCCATTAGTGATGATGTGGTTTTAAGATGTCATGCCTATATTGATGAATGTATAGCTTATAAAATATCTCAATGCACTAGGGACTTTGCTCAAAACCATTAAGGGATGGTGTAAACTTGCCATTGACCAAGTGTGGCATATGTATACGTTACCCTAGCTCAAACTCTATTGAAATTATTCAATATATATTAAACTTGTGACAATGTCCCCTAAATCTACGACCTACTTCCCCTTAAGGATGATGATGAGTAGACAGACCCAATAATTATTCATGTGGATGATGAAACACTCACCTCATATATATGGTTGATCAGAATTGAATACCAGTGTACACCCCTTGCTAAAGGTTTCAAGATTATATATATTTTGTACATAAATCTTCAATCATCTTGTTCATATTTCATTGTAATTAGCTTAAACCTTATGATGTGGATTGTAAGAAAGTAGTACATGTCTTGTAATTCTTTCTTTGACGTGGGATTTGAGGTTGAGGCTCATCCATTGTTGAATTATGTTCTCTCCTACATGTAGGTCTTAATATGAATGTATGTTTTGGGATCTCTAGAGGTAATTCAAGGTAGAGGGATATAAATAATTTGAATACATACATGTATAAAATTTATAACATTTGGTTCCTACTCAATTTAGATGGAACCTTAAATGGCTCTACATGACAATTTTCATACAGTAATGGTAAGTCAGAGGCTCACACCATGTGAATTATTTACTAGACATTAGTTGATCGGATCAATGTCAATCTTTAAACATTATTGGATTCTATGTATGTATGATAAATTTTTGAATAGGCTTTAGTTGGATCAGTATTCTTGGTGATGGAACATGTCGAACATATCTGACAACTCTAACACTTCTCTAGGTGTACTAGACCTACACATGTGGAAATATTTTATTCGATTGGGCATCCTGAGGCTTTGATAAATTTGATGCTTTTAGGAAAAGTGATATTTAGATATCTAACATAAATATATGTGTGTATAAGATACACATGTGCATATATATCTAATTATATTATACCTCATAGGGATCTGATAGAGCTCTTTAACACTTCTAGGACCTGACACTTCTAATAGTATTGACACTTTTGAGTGTGTACGAGGTACACATGGTGATATGTAATTAGATTTGGCCTCCCAGGGCATTGTCAACTCTGAAATTTCTAGGACTTGATACATCTCTGATAGCTTTAAGATTTTTGGATGTATGAGGTACACACGTGGCATAACAAGGTTCAATTACAGGTGCAATTCAATTGAGGAGGCATGGGAGGCCAATTTGAACCCCTCCTTGACATAATTATAATATCATGATATATATGATTTGGGATAAAACCAATTATGATTCTATCTATCATGAATTGAACCAATTAGTCAATTGGTTCAATTAGGGATGTGATTTGGGCAAAATTGAGCCCCTAAACCAAAGTTATGGCCCAATCGATTATATAATCTAAATTTAATATGTATGACTTAACTAACCCTAATTTAATCAAAAATGCAAATACGAATGCAAATTTAGCCAATTTCAACCCATTGAACCTAAATTAGAGTCTATGATGTGATTTAAAGGGCTAAATTAGATCATGTTTGATGACATATTAATTTTAAACCCTAATTTTATCACTTGAACATGTATGTAGTTCTCCTAAACCCTAATTTCATGACATATACACATGTATAAACTTGTTACACTAAACTCATAACCCTAAATCCTAATTTTATATCAAACACAACCCTTAAGTTCCTTGATTTCATCACAGATGCATAAATTCATGAATGTGATTAGTGCTAATTTATGAACCTATTATTCACCTAGTTTTATATGGACATATGATGGGATTTTAGACAAAATTAGCTCATTTCATCTTACATATTAATATTTATTAAATCATTCATTAATATTATTTATTCTTAGTCTTATCAAGAGTCTTATTGCATCATGTATTGGAGATTTATGTATCATATTGAGCCTTATTACATCATATGATAGCCTAATTACATCATATTGAGCCTTAATGCATCATATGATAGCCTAATTACATCATTTGATAGCCTATATGCATCATATTGGATATTGTTTACATTGTATGATAGTTTTATTGCATTACATGATTGTCTTATTACATCTCATGATAGTCTTATTGCATCGTATGATAGTCTTATTGCATCATATTAAGCCTTATTTTATGATATGATAGTGTTATTGCAACATCTGATAGTCTTATTATATCATATTATGGATTTATGCATCATATTATAGTATTATAATGGAAAAAATGATTGAATATGAGACTTTTTGCTTATTTGTATATTATATGCCTATACTTCAAGGAATCTCTACACATTATAAGAATATATATGTGTTATCAAAATATGTATGCATTCCTATAATGCATATGTTTTCTTAGAAGTACAAACAAAAACTCATTTTTCAACATTTATTTTAATCCATAATAGAGATTGTGGTCCCCACAAACATTCCCTGTGAACTTTCCATACTTTCTTGGTTGCATTTTTTTTGGACCCCATATCTAAAGTACTTTATTGGTTGCTTTTTTTTAAAAAGGGCTCTGGTTCACATTTAAGGAGGAGGAATATGTTGAAGAAAAAAACATCAGAGCAATTAGAAGAGTTGAGAGAAAAAAAATAAGGATTACTGCAAGCAATTCATTCTAGACAATGTACAAACACTAACCCTGATATGCCAAATGCCTTAGATATTGAGGAAATTGGCAATAATCAATTAAATAATGAAAAAAATTATAATAATGATTTGAGTTATGATGAAATTCACAACAATTAATTTAATTGTGATGAAATTGACAATAGAAAATTAGATAATATTGAAAATTCACATTCAAAGTTAAAGTTTTTGATTATGTTGATGAAGAGCCTATGCATGATACTTTACCCACAAACAATGAAGAAAATTTAATGGACTCAAATAATGATGAAATTAACAATGAATAAAATTTCATGGAAACACATAATGAAGAAACAAATAATGAAGAAAATTACATGGAAACATATAATGATTTTAAAACACCCTCTGAACGGATTCCACCAATAACAACACCTCCAAGAATTGTGCATAGAAAAGAAAAGTACTTAAATGAAGTTGATGAAAATATTTTGAAACCAATGCATAAAAAAATGTTAACCATCATTCAAGAAGATTGGCTCAAGAAATTTGGTATAATTTCTTTCATAGATTGGAGTATGATAGTCAAAGATGTCAATTATTTGTTTCGTTGATGAAATTGCTTAAGATGAGACCTATAATGTACACATTAGGACTAAGAACATCTAACATCGATAATAAAAATGATGAAATGTTTAAAAATCTACATGATGCATATTATATTATAGGCCCAAAATCATACAAAAAATATTGTAATACTACTCGATGTATAATGAAAACTTGTGCAGTAAGCACTAAAATAGGGGAAAAATGATTGATTTCAAAAACAAGTCAAAAAGTTGATATAAATAGAAAAAAATAATGAAATCAATTACAAGACGTAAAAGACTTAATGAACCCAATACGAAAGAGTGCTGGACCATGTATAAAAGGAACAATTTCAAGGGAGGAGTTAAAATATGACAATGTTACTAATTTTATCGATGCAAAAAATTTGGTTGACTAGTGTAATGAGAACATATGTCATGGTGGCCATTCAAATTCTATTGATCATAGACATTTTTTGTTAATGGAGGAAAAATACTTCACAAACTATGAGGATTTTATGACTCTAATAGGTTCAAGTGAGCTCCACTCATTTCATAGCTCAAATGTATGTTCTTGGACTATTTATACATTAAACTTGGCATGCTTTTGTTTTGAATGCATGGAATTTTTTAAAAATGAGTGTGAGTCACAAGAGTGGGTAGATGACCAGAGTTCCAAACCTCTAATTCCAATCAACAAATATTAGGTTCTACTAGTATTAAAAGCTATTGACATGACATCCTCACATGAGTTTGACTATATATCCAATCAAGTAAAACCAAATAGAAGATTAAACTTTATGTGTTATTTATTCTCATAATCTATCTTCATAATGTCATTAAAAATTATTTTTATGATGCAAGCCATGTTTTCATAGTTATTGCAGATGAGGACAATGAAGAGGGAATAAATTACTAATTGTGTCTATGTGTAGATGTAAATAAAAAATTGACTTACCCAGTTGTAGATGGAAAAAATATTAATTATCCCACTGGGTTTGTGGTAGTCACTGGAACTTGGATTCAATGATATCCTATAAAAAAAATTAAATGTATGGTTGTTTGAAGACTTTGAAACTCACAGGAAGATTCTACACTATTCAAATTTGGTTCTTGCAATGAATATTCAATTACAAAAATATCATGGGAAGTTAAGAAACAAGAATTTATTGAAAGTTCATGAGTGATACCATGAATCTATTATTGATACTATCAATATTAGAATAGATCCAAGTGGTTCATTGGATTGAAATGTGTAGGTATGTTGACTTGTAAAATGTAGATGTAATCAATTTTACCAAATGTTTTTGATTTTGTAGGTAGTACGTGCATAAATTTCATCTTTAATTACTTACTAACATTTTTTTGTAGGTTAGTGGTGCCAAATCAGCTTCCACTTTCACATGGTTGGAACTATTGGTAAATAATTTCATATTATTGAAGCTAAGAAAAGCTTACTAAAAGTACTTAGCATTTCTGCACTCCTAAACAATTGTTCATGACAAGTTTATTTCTCCTTATAGCCTTCCAAACACATTTGTTGTCAGTGTTTCCATGCTCTAGAATAGTAGTGAAAATACACTTATAGGTGGAAGTGGGTGTCATGGTTATTGAAACATGTGTAATTTACATATATAGACACGTTCAATGTGGTGGAGTTGCACCTACCAGTCTCAGAGGCAAAGTTACTAGTTGGAAGTCAAGAAGTTATCTCTTCACTCCCAAAAATTTGCATTTTAAGACCCTTTATTGGAAATTCTACCATAGATTGATCTTAGAAGTGCTTAAAAATAGATTCAAGGTGAAATTAAAGGACTTCCCCATGCACATGAGGGACCTTATAGTTTATCTATATAACTTATAATTTTAGTTTATGCATGCCTAAAGTTAGGCTAAAAATCAACATCTTTCTTGTACTGGGAAGGGCATTCTTGATCTTGGAATGGGTGGTGGGTTTGTTGTTCAATCTAGATGGGAGGCCAAGAAACTAGTATTAGACATTATTCACTCCTATAGACATGTTGGTAATGCCAATTTTTAGCCAATAAGCATCAAAACTTGAGATCTCAGATCGTAGCTTCAACTTTGACAACATTTATTGTAAGTGTTTTCATGCTTTGAAATAATAGTGAAAATGTGATTTCAGGTTGAAGTGGGTGTCACAATTTTTAGATTACATGTAATTTGACTATATAGATGTGCTTGAAGTTATGGATTTTCACCTTCCAGTCTCAAAGACAAATTTGCTACTTGGAGGTCAATAACTTCTCTCTTCACTGCTAAAAAGTTACATTTTAGGACCCTTTACTACAAATTCTTCCATGCATTGATCTTATAGGTGATTTATAATATATTCAGGGTGAAATTTGAGGACTTTCCCATGCACAAGAGGGATCTTATGGTTCCCCCATGTGACTTATAGGTTTGGTTTTATGCATGCTTGAATTTAGGTTAAAAATCAACATCTTTCTTGTATTGGGAAAGATGTTCTTGAGTGAGGAATGGGTGGTGAGTTTGTCATCTAGGCTAGATGGGAGGACAAGAACCTATTCATGGATGTTATTATCCCATTTGAATATGTTGGTAATGCTAGTTTTCATCTAATAAACACCAAGAAATGAGTTCCCATATCGTAGCTTCAACTTTGACAACATTTGTTGTAAGTGTTTTCAAGCTCTTGAATAGTAGTGAAAATTCACTTATGGGTGGAATTGGGTGTCACAGTTGTTGTAACACATATAATTTTCCTATATAGACATGCTTGAATTGGTGTATTTTTACCTACTAGTCTCGAAGGCAAAGTTTCTAGTTAGAGGTCAAGAAGTTGTCTCTTCACTACCAAAACGTTGCATTTTAGGACCCTTTACTAAAACTTCTTCTACACATTGCTCTTAGAGGTGATTATGACTATATTTTGATGTAATTAAATGAAAATATCATTCATATGGGGGATCTTATAGTTCCTCTATAAGACTTATAGTTTTGGTTTTATGGATGCTTGAAGTTAGGTTAAAAATCAACATCTTTCTTATATTGGGAAGGGCGTTCTTGAGCCCAAAATGTGTGGGTTTGTCATCCAAGCTAGATGGAAGGTCAAGAACCTAGTCCTATATATTATTTCCCCCTTTGGATGTGTTCATAATTCCAATTTTTAGCCAATAAGCACCAAAAAATGAGTTCTCAGGCCGTAGCTTCAACTTTGACAACATTTATTGTTAGAGTTTTTGTGCTCCGAAACAATAGTGAAAATGCACTTACGAGTGGAAGTGGGTGCAAGGTTTTTGTAACACATATAATATACCTATATATACATGCTTGAAGTGGTGGATTTTCACCTACTAGTCTTGGAGGTAAAGTTGCTAGTTAGAGGTCAACAAGTTATCTCTTCATTACCAAAAATTTGTATTTTAGGACCCTTTAGTGTAACTTCTGCCATGGATTTCTCTTAGATATTATTAAGACTAGATTTGGGGTAAAACTAATGGACATTTTCATGTACACAATGGATCTTATAGTTCTTCCATATGACTTATAGTTTTGGTTTTATGCATGCCTAAAATTAGGCTAAAAATCAACATCTTTCTTGTATTGGGAAGGGCATTCTTGAGCTTAGAATGGGTGGTGGGTTTGTCATTCAGGATAAATGGGAGGTCAATAACCTATTCATAGACATTATTCACCTCTTTGAATGTGTTTTCAATGCCATTTTTTAGCCAACAAGCACTACAAATTGAGTTCTCAAACCATAGCTTAAATTTTGATAATATTTGTTCTCAGTGTTTTTGTGCTATGGAATAGTGGTGAAAATGCACTTATGGGTGGAAGTGGGTGTTAAGTTTGTTGGAACACATATAATTTTACTATATAGACATGCTTGAAGTGGTTTATTTATACCTGTCGGTATCAGAGGTAAAGTTTCTAGTTATAGGTAGAGTATATTATGACAAAACTTTTGGTGAGGAGCAAAAAGAAGGATCAATTATGCCAATCCACCAAACTTGTACCCACAAACCCTCTTTTCACACAAAATATAAATTTAACATAATGTAATGACAACTATGATAACTAAATGTATTTCTTCCTTACTTCAAGTGTTGAAGGTGGTTTGGAGGTTGGGAAAAGTCTATGGGAGGAGATATGGCCAAACATCAGTCCCAAAGAAGGCTAAAACCCTAGTGGGACAAGTTTATAATAGAGTGTAGTTTTTAGGCCTAGTATTTGAATCCAATAAGGGGTTGGGATAATTTGGAAGAGTGGACGTCTAAGTTTGTGATAAATATTGTTTAATATTTAAATAAGTATTATATGTGTGAGAGTGGGGTCAAGAGTGAGAAATAAAGTCACATGGGAAAAATAATATTTAAGAACATGAATTAGGCCTACTAGGCCATATAGTCCTACTTGGGCAAAAGTGGGAAGTAGGTACAAGGAAGACTTGGGGCCTTCAATGAAGGTTGGTTGGCATGTTTGAGGATACGGTATGAGGTTGGAATCTATTGTATTTGACTCTGAGTGTATGTAGATAAGCATAAAGTCATTAAGTACATTGACACCAGTTGGAATAATGGATTGTATAATTTTCCTCAGTTATTTGCATCATAAACCAAGGGAAAATAGGATGATGACTCATTTGTGGAATTAGACCAAGAAGACATATGTCACTAACTTTTACCAAATTGGGCCTACAGGCCAAAATATGTTGGATGTAATTACAAAATTTAGTAGAGAGGATAATTATGACCTAATCTACCCATTTAATATATTTTTTTCAAGTTTTGACAATGGAAACTATCCACTATTTTAGTACGAAACCCTATGTCAAATCATGATCAATATTGGAGCCTACCTTATAGAAATTGGTTAGTTTGGGGCATCTACAGGTTTAGTCAAATGATGAAATTTGGTAAAAATAGTATATATGACTTAAAAAAACATCCCATGCCATCCTAAATCTCCTATAAAGAGTGAAAGTGCCTAATATTTTGACACAATCCTCTTGTAGTCAAGAAGGCAACCATTGGAGATTTTTTGGAAGTTTTGTTAGTTTTGGATGCCAAGAAGCAATTTAGGCCTTGGATAAATATTAAAAACATAAAATATGATGTTATAAACCTATGTTTTCCTATATCAGTTATCACATTTAGTTTTTTTCATGCAAAATTTTGAAGAAAGACAAGTTTTGGCATGAAAGAAGCATTGCAGGTAGCTCAAGGTAAATTGTGGTAAAAAGGCTCTACAACACAGAATACATATAAAAATGACTTGAATATTAGTAATATTGGTAATCATGACCTATTATACCCATATATAATTTTTGGAAGGTCATATGACAAGTGGAAGTGCTCACTATTTTGTCATAGTCCCCTCCATGTCTCATAATGGTCACTATTCATGCATGCATAGTTTTTGGAGTTTTAAGATGTGTTTTAGGGTTAAAAATTTACAGAAGTATTTGATAAGTATTATAATATGGTTTTAAGCCTATTAAATACCTTTTAAGGGTTTTCACACTCTAAATTTCATGTAATCCCCATAGGGAGGCTCAAATCTCATAGGCAGTCTCAAGGGTATAAAGGCAAGGTTGGTTTTTTTATCAATGGAAAGGTGTTATGAGATGTTTTAGATGTCATGAGTATGTTTTAAACAAAATTATATCAGTGGGAAGGTAAAATTGGTCCTTTGGAGAGTATGTATAGGGCATGGGAAACCTTAGAGTAGCAAGCTTAAGGCATTTTTGAGAGATTTAACCATGGGAATTTAATGAACCTTTGTAATATTTATCCCTTATATATGTACAAGGTGAATCAAAAGGTTTTAACCTAGGATTTAATGGATGTATATGGATTCTAGGACTGAGGGTTTGGAATAAAGCTAATTAGACCTAAATGAATGTAGGCTAATGAAGGAAGTGATAGTTAGAGGTGGATTTGTGCTATGAAATTTGACATAAATATGAAAAAGAATAAAGTGTACCTATAAATGTCCTTATAATCTCTTGAGAAATTATAATTTTTCTATACAAGGAAAACTATAGTAAAAAAGGCTACAAGCCTTGAGAGAGCATTGTGTCCATAAGTGTGGAATGAAAATATGCTAATGTTTGAGAACATGAACGGGGTTATACCATGTATGTTATGATCATATAAGACCGTATGTGACAATAGGTTGAGCTCGTGAAACATAGACCAATATTTGGTCCTTGAGACCCAAAGAAGGTGCCTAGGAAGAAACTAGAAAGAGATTGAGAGGAAATTTGTGAATGAGACATGATTGAAATTAGGTAAAATATGTATGGATAGAGGTCAGTGCCATCAAGGAGGTGATACTAAGAGTACAAGGAATAAGTATTAGGTGTAAGAAGGTAAATTAAATCCAAAGAGTTAAAAGAGGAGCTATCTTGTGAAAGAAGATTCAAATCAAACCATAGAAAGTGAATGTAATCAGTTGGGTTTAGAACTAGATAATGATGTTTTTGTATACTTATCCTACATACATCTGCATCAACATATAAACATAATTCAAATGCAATCACTGATATTCTTCATTTCTTATAAGGGTATGATTTACAACTTTTTCCTAAAAAGTTATTCTCAATCTCATAACATTTGTAATCCTTAAGAATACTTCAAAACCAACCATTTATAATACTTTGAACACAAGTCATTCAAACAAGATTTACCTCATTGGCTTTCTTAAATATTCAAGTACAAAATAAGAATGCCATGTAAGAATTTAATATATAGGTATACAATGTCAATAATACTTGCATTGCCATATAGGCATATAAAAAATTACATCGTGTCTAAAACATAGTATCTAATGTCAGGTGAATACATCATATATGCATGTATAATGCCAAAAATGTGTACATTGTCATATAGGCATACAAAAAAGTACATCATCTATAGCATCCTAATCATCAAATAGTCTCCTTTTCTTTTCCTTCTTCAAAGAAGACTCTCCTTGGGATGCCTTACTTGTAGATGGAAATATCTTGAATGCCTTGGATTGCTCCAAGGTTTGACTATGGGTACTATGCTCATAGCTCATTTGCAGCTGAACTTATTTAAATACAAAAAATATTATAAAATTAATAATTATACATGAAACCAAGTTAAGAAATTCATGTTTTAAACTATAGTAAAAAAATATTTAAACATGCACTTACCACAATCTCATGGTCCTCCTCAATTTATTATTGATGCTCGGCTGGGTCAGTGTTAGGTTTAGTTATACGAACATGCATGTTAAATGATGAAGAAACATGAGGACTTGTCATATTAGTCATATGAAACAAACTATCAAATTTCATATGATATCCCTAACTAAACAATACATTTGAGCATATAACTTATATTTGCCAAATATATAGTAAAATTACTAAAATAAAGGTACTAAATTACAAGTGAATATACATACCTCAATGAGTGCCTGTGTAGATTAGATTTTAGTAGCAATGCCCAAGTCTATCTTGACTAGTAATGATGGAGGAGTGTCCACCCTAGTCATCAGCTGAACAAACAACCTAATAATTAATAACTTGGACAATTCATTGATTAAACAAATTGCCAATAAACTTAGTCTTGCATACAGTCCAAGATTCATCTATAGTTTGAGCATTTGATTCTTTTGGTATAAATTTCTATGGAAGGTTAACTAATGAAGACATAAGAGTGTTGAAAATGATATTTTTAGGAATGTAATTAGTTAAGAAGTGGTAAAATCCTATTTTTCCATAGTCCTTATTCTTAGAAATCATATAATTTGTAAACTAAGAAATTATATGCCTTGTGTTTAGTTTTGTAACTTGTTATGGATTCTAAAGAGTTTAAACAAGTATGTTGAATGATCATAGAAAGGGGGAGATCATATTGATATAGGCTTATAGTGATTTGACATGGAAAGAGGAAATAATCCCAGAGTACCCT
>JARHVA010003215.1:800000-1040000 GCA_037957365.1 Torreya grandis
GGTTCCATAGGTTTTAGGGTGGTGAAATCTTTGATTTGTCTTTTTTATTGTTAAGGGTGGATGAAGATGTCATAAGAGATTATTTGATTGCAACAAGACTCCACATCTGATGTGCAAATAGAATCACTGACGTAATGTTACTAATGTGGCGACAAGATATTATGGTCCTTGAGAGTCTATCTATTGTTTCCATTCATCCATATTACCAATATATTGATCCCTGTAGAAGAAAAATTACATCCCTTATGATATTCCTTACACCATCGAGGCAACAACTAGTTTTTTATAATTATGTGTCAAATTATTAGAGTAATTGATTAGGCATTTATAAATTATTTTTAAGGCACACTTAAAACATTTGAACTTTGGGTTATAATTGAACTTTTGATATATATATATATATATATATATATATATATATATATATATATATATATATATATATATATATATATATATATATATATATATATATATATATAATTGAGAAAAAGTTCAACGCATTATATTGTAAATAAATAAATTATAATTCAATGTGACAATAGTAAATGTAGTATTTTTAATTAAGCATGCTAAATAGATACAATTGTAAAAAATATAATAAAATGAATTAAAGATTGCTTTTGGGAATATCTATATGAAATATTTTTGACCTCGACATTCAGATCTTTTTATATGATCTTTCTTCTGAAGAAAGATCACCAGAAGTGATCCAAAATATCAAAATCAAAAAACTTTTACACAGTTATTCTCAAAACTAAGCTTCAATTATATGGACTATAAAAACATAAAATATATATAATATAATTAACATCAATTAATATCATTAATTTATTGAATCTATATCTATATTTATATTTATATCTATTTATGTATGAGAATTATGAGGGTACACTTATAAGTTTTTGCATGTTTACGCATGTTTAACTTGAATAAGTTATAATTTAAAGATACCAAATTTAAATTTGAATATGTGCACTCAAAAGTGTTGTAGACCTATTCAAAAGTTTAGATTTGATCAATGTTGAATATTATATGTTTTGGAATGCTTTTAAAAGATGTCAAAAGTATGGTAAGCCCAAAAAAAATCATTTATATTTTTATGTTAATGATCTTAAGTTTTTTCATTATGTTTTGTGCATTGCAACAATTGTAATTCAGAAAAGATATTTTTTTCTTCTTTTCATAAAGTGAAAAAATATGTGAAACTTCAAGAAAAAATGTGATATTTAAGGGCATATGTTAAAGTTTAACAAAGCTCAATCATATAGGTCACAAATATTAGAAACCATTCGATAAAAGATATTGAAAAATAGTTAATTGTATAAATGAAAATAAATTTAAAAATATATAAATATTAAATCATGTCATATATATTGTATACAAAAAATACTAACTTCATACAATAAAAATTATTTTAATAATTATTTGATCTCACGAAAATAATAATGAGTTCTCAATAATACTATATAAATATTCAATTTATTCCTTAATATTAAAATAACCCTATTTATACACAAATTGATATCATAAAAGTTAAAAGGAAAAAAATATAGAATAAGGAGAACAAGTTCACCATAATCAAATGAAGAAAAAAGGAGGGCTTAGAAATGCTAAGATGATTTTGCTAAGCATCTTAAATGTTAAGATGCTTTTAACATAGAGCCTAAAAGAGGAAAGAGAAAGGGAGGGAGCGGAGGAGAAAGAGCCAAAGGGTTAAGAAGAAGACATCAAAGACCATCAAAAACACAAGATATTATTTTAACAATACATCAAAATGGTCAATAATTATATTGTTTACATATTTAACACTTCTAATATTTATTTATGTTACCTAATGAATAGTGAAAAGGGAATATATATTTTTTTGAGCCTTCAACTTAATGATGACTTAGTCTCAACGATCAAGAGCTGAAATTATTTTTTTACCAATAATCTACAAATAAAGTAGTACCGTAAAATCATGCTAATTAACACCGATTTTGAGGTTTCCACCCTAACCTGTAGCCAATAAAGTCATGAACGATCCGTGCTATTCGACCCATCACACGGCTAACTATTCCCGTTCATATGAAATGATATTTTAACATACATTGAAGAATCTTAGGGCACAAGCTGAGTGAAGCTTATGGCACACAATACATTTCACTTTTTATATGAAATGATATTGTAACATACATTGAAGACGAGCAAGAATCTTCAGTGTACGAATGCATTGCATTAATCACTAAATACTGTTATATTTTTCCCTGAGGTAACGTGCGTTCTTATAAAAAGCTTGACTAAAATATGATAGCCATCAGTGGTGGACACATTATTCTGAGGCCTGTTCTTAATACTTTATATAATGTTTGATAATGATAGTTTTAAGGTTTGATGGCGATTGTGCAATCAGAGCTTAAAGTACACACATATGCCATTCAATCATCCACAACATTCTCTGAATATGATATCTCTGCCGTATATGTGTACATCTGTTGCGGCTGCAAGGAGCGCAGAGCCGGACCCAAAGAAAATTGGTTTCCCCATAGGTTTTATTCTGTTTCATTGCTTGTATGAGAGGTACTAATACAGGTTTAGGACTCTTTTTTATGGAGTATTCTTACATTGTTCTATAACAGACATTAGAAATGGAAAAAGAAAAAAAAAAATTTAGTGGAGATCATGTTGGATCTATGAACTTATTGAAGTGTTTATTTTATTTGTCATTTTCATTTCAAGGTTGTACATATCAAGTGTATTTAATCAAAAAATTCTTATAAATTGATATTGGATAAAATTTAGAATTAAGAATTTAAATGCAAATAATAAGTAAAATATGTCAATATTATAAAACCAAATCTAAATCCACACTAATAGTCAAGATTGGGCAAGGTGAATAAAAGAGATGCAAACAACAATAAAAATAAGACAGTTACACCTTCGTTATCAACCAATTAAGCTCCAAAATGAGTGTTGTGTCTTAAGATAACAAAATCAAATATGTTGAATGCTTGAGAAAAATGTTGGATTACGGTGTGACTCAAAACTTGACAACACGCTGGCTATAAATGATATGGATGCTTGAAGAAAATAAACAAGTTAACATGATATTATAAGTTAGCATCTCTCAAACCTTCTTGAATTTGCATGGAGGATGACTACTTTATAAACAAGAGGACGAGGAATTTGAAAAAAATTAAAAATTCTTTAAAAGATTTTAAAGAATATTTCTCTAGAGAGTGAAGAAATATGGATGATTTTAGAGTGTAGCGGACTCTAAATTTTATTAGAGGTGTCTAATGATGATTAGGTATTGATGAATAACAATTAGATTGAGGTTGGTTACTAGGCTTGGAGGATGAGTTAGTAGTAGGGAGTTAGGGGTAGGTGGGAATGAATTTTAAATTCACAAATATTGGAGGACATGATTAGCACTGAAATGAAGTGATCAAAAGATAATAATATACGATTAATTGGTATGGGATGGGAGAATAAAGTTAGTATATGATATGAATAAACATAAGGAATATTAGGATAAGTTAATAATATGATATTAGGGATGAATTAGGGATTATGAAATTAAATTAACATGACGAAGATGTGAGCACATTTTGATGTATATATTTTGCCCCTCTTTTAAAAGGCATGGCAACTAGAAGAAGAATAATAATCTTTCAAAGAAGAAAGACGATAGTGGATGTTAGTAACTTAGACAAATGATACCCCCTCGAGGGGACATGTGGTGATGAATAAGATGAATAACCACTCAAAAGAGGAAATGAGGCATAGATGGACAAATGGACACAAGAAAGAGGAAGGGATGAAATACAGTGAAGAAAATTGACCATAATAATGAGTCACAAATAGACGATGCCCTAGGGAAAGACATGTAATGGAGCAAAAATGTGGTGTCATAGTTGTTGACATGTCTCAAATGGAAACCAACCATAAAAATTTAACAATGGGAGAGTGTCAAATTTAGAGTTATCCAGGCTAGGATATATGCCAACAAAGCTATAACCCTAAAAATAGGATGTTTGACAATAATTCGATGGGTGTGACTCAAAGAGTAAGTTGAATGGTGATTAAATGGAGTGATGGGTAGAGAAAAATAAGTGATTTGAGTGACTAAGGGTCATAGGGGAAAAATGGTTTGTGTGGCGAAGTTATCTTCAAACACTTTGAAGTGATTGAGTGCTGCCTACACAATCTCAAAAGACCTCAATTCAATACAGTTCTTTCAAAATGGGAGCAATGATGAGAGAGGACAAGATAGACTAGAGGATAATGATGATGCATTGTTAGAGATGTTAGTTGTTAAATAGATAATTTGACTCAAATGTTATACATGACGATGCGATTTTTAGATATGATTGTTATAATTAATTTGAAATGTTGATAGTTAGACATATGATATATGAATGATTAGAGGATATAAATGTTTACTCTCTTCAAACATCCATCCATTATTTATTGTTGCAATAATTCGTTGATCATTATAATCCAAGCAATCTTTTTTAATAGAGCACTAGGCAATATGCACCATGATATGTTTATGACCATGATGACATTTTCCCAAAGTGCATGTTGGACAGATAGCCGTCTAAGAGGAGCTTCTTAGGGCACAAGCTGCATGAAGCTTATGTCACATGATGCATTTCACTTTTTATATGAAATGACTTTTTAACATATATTACAGACGAGCAAGAATCTTCCCTGTACAAATGCATTGCATTAATCCCTTAATACTGTTATATTTTGATCATGATATTTTGTGGAGCTAAAAGCTTCACTGATGCAGACATGGAGAAGGCCATTGGAGGAGTTGCTGGAGTGTCACAGACACCGGCGTTGGTCAAGCCAACCGACGTCGGCAGGAAGGAGACATGAAGCAACCGACGTCGGTCAGAATTCGGCCGGCGTCGGTGACCCCCAGGCAGACAGGGACCGACGTCGGTCACCTATGGTTCGAGCTGTGAGTATATTATGGGTAGTTGGTTGACGAACCAAGTGTTTGCATGTTTAGAGCTAATTTTAGACTGAGAGCTACGGATCTAATTATTGTAATTAGATGTCTAATTATTGTTTGGATGAGATCTATATAATAGACTCATGGTTGTATTGTAAATTGTGCTAGAGAGTAAGAGAGCAAATAAGCTCCTTCAGAGAGAGGTGAGCTATGGTGTGTTCCTCCTAGTGCCACAGTACTAAGGTGGGTGTTGGATTGGAGAATCAGCAGGGTTCTTTAGGAGTGTATGATCTTGGTCATCAGGTGAGCATGGCTTTTATAGGAGATCTACATGGTAAGTAAGATCATTGATATGTAGGTGTATGTGTGTGCAAGGTCAAGGTTCACAGGAGTGCAGAACCAGATTGATTTGCAGGGGTGCAAAGTTAGAAAGGATAGCAACACAACAGGGAGCAGTATCAGGAGAGATCTACTTGGAGTATAGGTGTGCACTCAGAGCAAAGAGGAAGGCAAGGAAGATCCTTCCATAAGTAAGGTCTATTGAGGTGCAGGTTGTTGTAGGTTCAGAGAAGATCTACTTGAAGTACATTGTGTACTTGTGGAGTGCATGGAGCACTTGTGGTGTGCATGGAGCACAGGTGTAAGGTGAACACCAACTCAGTGTTTGAGTTGGGTGTTGGGACCTAAGAGAGAGAGCTTTGAGGAGAGAATTACTATTAACTTGAGGTGTGGGAAGCCTCTGAAGAGGTGGTGGAGAAGAAGTGGCATCTTCTTTATTGTATTTTTTTCTGCAAGAGTTTTAATACAAGTTATGTATTGTCTCTCATATCTTGTGTTATTTTTGGATTCTAGTTACTTGTTGATTCTGGTTATTTCCACATATTAAGTTGTTTGTATTTGGTAATCAATTGTGTGCTTCTGGTATTCATATCCCAATACGTGGTATCAGAGCTAAGGTTGCAGGAAGTGGTTTTGTGTTTGGTTACAGTTCACTCTCAGGGGTTTCTGATTGAGTGGGAGTAGAGCAATGGCAGATCAAAGTAAGCTAAGAATGGAGGAGTTAAAAAGCACAGATGGTCACTTATGGTCCTATGGAAAGAAAGAGCAGGTAAAAAGAGATTGTTGGTTGGTAGCAGATCGGCATGAAGAAGCAGATGTTGCAGGTGTTGTTGCACAGGATGCTCTGGATAAAGTTGAATCTTGGATAACAGATTCGGTTGCCTCTTTCCATGTAGCCCCAGGTAGAGGAGCTAGTGAGCCTTGCCAAAGAATTGGCAAAGGAGAAGTGAAGCTAAAATTGCAGATGGCCAACACATGGGTGTTGAAGGAGGTCATGCAGGTCCCAGGCTTGGAGATGTGGCTAATTTCTTCAGGAAGGTTGGGTGATGAGAGATGCACAAGAACTCTCACAACGGATACACTTGAATTAGCTGGTGATAAGAAAATAGGTACTCTCTATCTACTTGTTTATATTATTGATTCTTCTTCTGTTGTGGAGATGTAGCTTTGTAGGCTTGGCCACATGAGCAGGAAGGAGATGCATGTTCTTAAGCGGAAGATAGATGTGTTTGATAGGCTTAATAACTGGAAAGCCTTGGTGTTCTTGGAGGAGATGGCAGATAGAGACCAGTGGATGGGCCTGGATACTTCTGAGCAGGGCAGTTTGGACATGGGGATTGACTCAAAGGAGCTCACAGGTAAAAAGTCATCACTCACAGGAAACACAGGTACCGACGTCGGCATGAAAACTGACGTCGGCAGTAGGTAAGACCGACATCAGTCATGAGGACTGACGTTGGCAGCAGGAGGACACCGACGTCGGCAGGTTGGTAGTCAAGACAGGCGCATGGGAACCGACGTCGATCGGATGCAGACTGTGTGGTGACCGAGGTCGGTCACTGTAACAGATTTTGGGTGGACAGCAAGCTATCAAGGAGTCTCAAACACCCATACGGAGGATTGAAGATGTAAGTAGGCCTCAAATTCATTGTTCCTCTTCTTTATACTAGTTGCTTACTGCAAAGTAGGAAGGATCCAGGAAACAGTGGGAGCGTGGTAGGAATATGATGCAGAACCAAGCAGAGACTTGGTAGGGTTGCCAGTAGGTATGAAAGCATAGAGACGAATGGATTCCTTAGTTGAAGAATAGAGTGAACGAATACGTGAGATGGAAGACCACGTCATATGGTCTTGAGGGAGTTGCAGACAGTGGTACAGGGTTTGACAGGTGGAGGACGAAGCATGGCTTTAGTCAATGTCAGGGTAACTACTGTGGTTTGACTTACCAGGGGGATGGTGATTGCAACATCATTCTGTTGCTATATGTGGATAGTATGCTAGCTAGCAGGATTGTACGTATAGGGTTTTGTTGAGCTAAGGGTAAGATTAGTTTAGTGGTTTGCTATGAAGAATTTGGAGCAGCAAAATTCTTCGGCATGGGAGACATGGCAGATCACAGGTTGATTTTGTCTCCAGTGGGAGCTGATGTGAATCAGGTGTTGGCGAGGTTCAAGATGCAGAATCGGAGCATACTAAGGTCTGGACAGTTCAGTGTCTGAAATCACATGAGGTCTGGCATAGACCTGAGTTTGCCCAAGCAGTGGGTGTTATCAAAGAGTTAGGAGCCAATTCAGAGAAGTGAGTTCTCAGGTATTTGAGAGAGACCAGCAGCAGGGATTCATGCTATTTAGGGTTAGGACTTCACTACATGTGTTTGTAGATGCGGATGTGGCAGGGTACTCGGATGACAGGAGGTACACCACAGGTTGTGTGGTGGGTTGTCTTCAGGATTGAGCTTGAAGAGGGATACAAGCCAGGAAACAGATTAGACGGGGTACAGGTATAGATACAATGCAACTGTTTATCTCCAAGTGGGAGATTGTTAGGTTGTGAAGCTAAAAGCTTCACTGATGCAGACATGGAGAAGACCATTGGAGGAGTTGCTGGAGTGTCACAGACACCGGCGTCGGTCAGGCCAACCGATGTCAGCAGAAAGGAGACAGGAAGCAATCGATGTCGGTCAGAAGTTGGCCAGCGTCGGTGACCCCCAAGCAGACAGGGACCAACATCGATCACCTGTGGTTCGAGCTGCAAGTATATTATAGGCAGTTGGTTGACGAACCAAGTGTTTGCATGTTTAGAGCTAATTTTAGACTAAGAGCTGCGGATCTAATTATTGTAATTAGATGTCTAATTATTGTTTGGATGAGATCTATATAATAGACTCATGGTTGTATTGTAAACTTGTGCTAGAGAGTAAGAGAGCAAATAAGCTCCTTCAGAGAGAGGTGAGCTATGGTGTGTTCCTCCTAGTGCCACAGTACCAAGGTGGGTGCTGGATTGGAGAATCAACAGGGTTCTTCAGGAGTGTATGATCTTGGTCATCAGGTGAGCATGGCTTTTATAGGAGATCTACATGGTAAGTAAGATCATTGATATGCAGGTGTATGTGTGTGCAAGGTCAAGGTTCACAGGTGTGCAGAACCAAATTGATTTGCAGGGGTGCAAAGTTAGAGAGGACAACAACACAACATGGAGCAGTATCAAGAGAGATCTACTTGGAGTACAGGTGTGTACTCAGAGCAAAGAGGAAGGCAAGGAAGATCCTTCCATAAGTAAGGTCTATTGAGGTGCAGGTTGTTGTAGGTTCAGGAAAGATCTACTTGAAGTACGTTGTGTACTTGTGGAGTGCATGGAGCACTTGTGGTGTGCGTGGAGCACAGGTGTAAGGTGAACACCAACTCAGTGTTTGAGTTGGGTGTTGGGACCTAAGAGAGAGAGCTTTGAGGAGAGAATTACTGTTCACTTGAGGTGTGGGAGGCCTCTGAAGAGGTGGTGGAGAAAAAGTGGCATCTTCTTTATTGTTTTTTTTCTGCAAGAGTTTTAATACAAGTTGTGTATTGTCTCTCATATCTTGTGTTATTTCTGGATTCTATTTACTTGTTGATTCTGGTTATTTCCGCATTTTAAGTTGCTTGTATTTGGTAATCAATTGTGTGCTTTCGGTATTCATATCCCAACAGTCTAAGAGGAGCTTCTTAGGGCACAAGCTACATGAAGCTTATGTCACATGATGCATTTCACTTTTTATATGAAATGACTTTTTAACATATATTACAGATGAGCAAGAATCTTCCTTGTACGAATGCATTGCATTAATCCCTTAATATTGTTATATTTTGATCATGATATTTTAAGGTTTGATGGCGATTGTGAAATCAGAGTTAAAGTAGACAGGGATATGCCATTCAATCTTCCACATCATGATCTGAATCTAATATCTCTGCCATATATGTACACCTGTAGCGATTGCAAGGAGTACAGAGCCAACCCTAGATATAGGTGGCCTAAAGTAAATTGGTTTCCCTCTATGTTTTATTCTGTTTCATTGCTTGTATGAGATGTACTATTACATATTTAGCTTTAGGAGTTCTTTTTATGGACTACTTGTAAAATGTTGTATAATAGACATTAGAAATAGAAGAAGAAGAAAAGTATTTAGTGGAGATCATGTTGGATCTATGATTTTATTTAAAAAAAATTGTAGTTCAATTGTCATTTTCACCGCAAGGTTGTATATATCAAGTGTATTTTATTATTGTGTTTTTTATAAAATTATTTATTTATTTAAGGGTAGACTGATCAAGTTATAAAGACTTCAAATTTTTATTTTAAATTATTATTATTATTATTTTTCAAAATTATGTATACAAAAGATTTATAATAGATATTAGAAATAGAAGAAAGAAAATATTGAGTGAAAATCATGTTGGATCTATAAATTTATAAAATAAAAATTGTCGTTTAATTGTTAATTAATTAGTGTATTTTATCAAATTTTTCTTATAAAATCATTTATTTATTTAAAAATAGATTTATTAAATTGTGAAGATTACTCAAATTTTCATTTTAAGATAAATATTTTTATTTCAATTATTTATAATATAATTCTGCAACATTATATGTTTTTAGTTTTCCACTCTCCATTTTAAAAATAAACATTGAAACTATTTTTAATTTATATTTTTCTATTTCTTCATTTCAATTATTATATAATAGAGTTTTTCTAGAACTAATAATATATTTTTATGGAAAAAAATTCTCTTTCAAAATAATTTTGTTTGATGAAAGTGATTTCTTTTATACTTTATTAATTCAGTAAATAAATATATTATTTAAATTATACATATACTAAAATTATATGAACTTTTAGACACCAAAATTTAGTCTAGATATCACGTGTTTTTAGGTTCCTAATTCATTTCCATTCGCACACAAAGTACTTGCACACTCATGATCCCATATCACCACTCATGCAGATTTAACACCGCATCTCTTTATGTAGTAATTTTGTTAAATACAATTAAAATGTTAAAAAACAAGGGATAAAGTGCGTACAACACTGACATATTTTGCAAGAGTCAATATTTTTATAGTTGTAGTATTTTTATAATTGCAAAATTTGGTTCCATTTGTTTTTTTCTTGGAGCTCCCTCTTTGGTTGATGCTTTCTTCTTGTCTGAGATGCACCAACCCATCTTTCTATAGATGTGCCCATTCATTTTTTTGAAATTATTTGTAACATTTTTTTCCCTAAAACTTCTTTCCAAGATATGCAAGTTTAGATATGCTATAAATATTTTCTAAATGGTAAATATGTGAGCAAGTTCTTCTTTACTTTTGCGCTCTCTAGGTGGCTTCTGAGACCTGGGAGTTCATTGTTGCATCCTCTTTCACCTTGTTTAGATTTAGTTTTTTCTTTGTTAAGTGTCGAAGCTCCTTTGATCAAGACTTTGTACTTAACTTCAAGCGTTATGTTTTTAAGAATTTTGACTTCTTTAAGAGCCCATGGACTCCTTTTTTTGATCTAGATAAGTCCTAAGTTTTAGCTGTTCTAATATGGATTAGGTTGTATAAATTTCAAGATGCGGGTCGATCAAGTGGGGTCTTTTGTGAGTATTGGTGACTCCTCTTGGCATCTCAATTTTGTTAGAGCATGTGCTATCATTGACCTCTCCAAACCACTTTTCCATTCAGTGAATTTGCTCTCCTCATGTGGCTCGTGGACTCAATTTTTGAACTACAAAGGTCTCCCCTTCCACTATTTCCATTGTAATCTTCCTGATCATGAGATCACTAAGTGTCTTTTCAGACTATAGGGTCCCTCTACTCCCTGGTTCTTTCAAGTTTTGAAGAATAAAGTTTGGACCCTTGATTGAGATTTCATGCGACACAATCAAGGCAATTTTTTTCCTCCTTTCTCTAGCGAGATTATTATGGAGGACTGTTTGAAGGATGGATATTCTCCTAGCCTACAACCATCTCAAGTACAGGGGCCTTCTTCCTCCCCTCCTAGGCCCATTTCTACAGTTGCAGAAGACACTTCTATGAGACCTAGTGGTTGTTTGGTAATGCGACAGTTATGTGTGGATGTTGTTCATTTGTCCTCCCCCCTCTTTTGCACCCCATTCCCAGTTTCATTCCCTTTCACCAATCATGTTGACCATATTTCCCTTCCTTGGGTTGCTCCCTTTATGCTGCCTCCCCCCTGAGTCTTCCCCCCTCTCTTATTGTGGTTTCCTGGTCCATGCATGCTGGGAAACTAAAAACTGATGTTGGATACATGGCGAAGAAGAAGGGAAAATGCTTTGAGGCGGAAATGCTAAGATTCGAGGCAGAAGCACTAGAGAGAGGGATCCTAGTGGATAATGAAGGCCCTCCTTTCAAGGTGTGAGAGAAGATAGGGCCTTTCTTGCAGGTGAGGATTGCACCATCCTAGATTGTGTTGATCTTGGTTGGCTTCCATTTCCTTTTTGTCTTTTTAGTTCTCATTCTCATTGGATTTGCTAAAGTCTTTCTATTGGTCATTGTTTGGTTGTTGCTATTTGGTGGAAGGTTTGTTGACCGGTTGTTTTCCCTTGTTTTTCTTAGTATTGTCTTATTCTCCTTGTGGAAAATGTATTATCGTCTATGCTAGTTGCTTTCTTTGTTTTGTAGTTTTCCCATCTTCTTATTATCGGAGACTGGACCCCTTTATGTCCCAACCCCAGTTCATAACTCCCGTCAAAAACATTTTACCCTATCAAATTTAAAAAAATCTATTTTTAATACTTCAAAACCAAAAAAATAAAAAAATATATCTAAAAAAAAATCAATTAAAAAATAAAAATATATTTATTTTCTTTATTTTATTTATTCCATTTTTTCATAAACCCTTTAAAAGTGTGAAATAAAAATAGAGAACCCCTGAATTTGGTGCACCCATAGCCACAAAAACAGCTGGTAAATCCAGCCGTCGACCAACGGGTCTCCTACCAAGCCACGAAAATGTTTAATGTCTATCGGGTGAATGGAAAATGGCATATTTCATGTTTATATGTATTTTATACAGGTGCCACGAGTGTAGCTTTAACATGCAACAGGTCTGTGCCAAGGCTCCACCCACGCTCTACATTTCATACCATAAAAAACACCAACTCGTCGTTTAAGCAAACCAGGCGGCCTGAAAAAGTCCATAGGTGCATTTTCTGTAATAAAACTGTTGGAATATGTAATCCCAACCATTCGCCGATTTCAGATTTGTCATATTAACCATCCAGCTATTAATTATGTCCATTTGCATATCTCCTAAATCTATAGCGGAGTTTTTGATTAAATGTATGACTGTTTCATTGAGCTGCTAAATCTCCAACCTGTCGTTGATTTTCAAAAAAGTTAGCAGCTATTTTAGAATCTTGTAAGAAATAAAGATAGCTATGTATTTTATTTCATGTTGGGCGTAGGGAAAAAAGTATACAACAACACAGCTCTGAAGAAAAACAGGGGTGTATGAAGAAAAACAGGGGGTTAGATATATATAGAACAATGGTGCAACTTTTTCATAATTTTATTTGGAGAGGATTTTTCCTTAATAAGTTAGCAGATAATTATAAATACACAAAATAAATTATGAAAATTAGCAATATATTAATTCAAATAAGTAGAATTGAATTACAATCGCTGAATTGTAGAATCATTGGCCTCTTCGAGGGGTCAACCTTCTTTGAACAAGCTCAATACAATAAATTTGTGGATGCCTTCATTGGTCTCAATACTTGTATACTAAATTTAATTTAAACAACAACAACTTCCCATGAATGTGGGATAAAACAAAATGCTCACGGAATGACTTACAAAGCATATGCATCCATAGCAACTATTATACTAACAAAGTAAAGAGAAGGGGTAGCACGGGTTCCTAACATCCCCTCCCTCATAGAAAAAGCTTTGCTCTCAAAGCTTCAAATGTGAGAATTGGTGTGAAATTTCAAATAGTGGTTCCCATGTGGCATCCTCTGGTTGCATTCCGTGTCACTAAATTAAAACCTCTATGATGGAGCGGGAGCGAAGTTGGCATGTGTGCCTATCCAAGATTATCTCCAACTCAAGAAAGATGAATCCTTCATTATCAAGCTCTGGTAAAATAGTCTACACTCTGATGTTTGTGCCAAGAACTTTTTTTAAATAAGAGACATGAAATACTGGGTGAACTCGAGAAGGTGGGAGCTCCAACTTATAAGCAATCGACCCAATATTCTAGAGAATCTTATTGGGCCCATATAACTTAGGAGCTAGCTTATGATGCGCTTTGAGTTTTAGGGAGGATTGCTTGTATGGCTACCGGCAAAAAAAAATCATATCACTTAATTGAAAAGTGCATTCAGAATAGTGTTGATCAGCGTGTTGTTTCATTCCATTTTGTGCCATATGAAAATTGACCCATAGAGTGCTGAGGATCTGATCCTGGGTTCGAAAAATTATGTCGATTGCTTGAACTGATGAACTACTAGGGGTGTACAAAAGGAGCACTGGTGGTGCTTGACCATAGACTGATTCATATGGAGTCATTTTAGTTGAAGTGTGATACGAGCTATTGTACCAACATTCGGCGAGTGGGAGCCACTTTGCCCACTAATATTGTTATTCTAAGGTGAAGCAACGAAGGAAAGTTTCCAAGTACTTGTTGACAATTTTAATCTAGCCATTTGTTTGTGGATGATACCCAAAACTCATCTTTAGTTGGGTGCTGGTGCGTTGAAATAGTTCTGTCCAAAAATGACTGGTGAAGGTTGCATCATGATCTGAGACAATGGATGAAGGAATGCCATGAAGATGGAAAATCTGGTCCAAGAAAATTTGTGTGACTATGGAGGTAGTATAGGGATGATCGAGGGCACAAAAATGACTATATTTGGAGAGGCAATCAACCACAACCAAGATCATTATTTTATCTCCAAATTTATGGAGCCTCTTAATGAAATCCATAGAAATATCTATCCAAACCTTGGTAGAGATGGGCAAGGGTTTGAACAACCCAAGGATGAGTGTGGTTCACCCTTGTTGCATTGGTAGGTATCACATTTAACCACCATATGTTAAATTACCTTTTTCATTCCCTTCCAAATAAAATTGTGTCATGCCGGCTCATAAGTTTTGAGAAACCCTGAGTGCCCTGTGGATGGAGAAGCATGGAGTTCATAAAACATACCCTGTTGAAGATCTGTGCTCTAGGGAAGTACCAAAAGACCCTTGTATCATAGAGAAGCACCATCCCAAGAATAATGTGGTACAACAAAGGGGTTGGTAGCCAAATGTTGAATGATTTGAGATAATGAGGAGTCATTGACATAATCTTATTGTACAATGTCCAACCAATGTGAAATAGGCATGAAAATAGCTAAAAGGGAATTTTGATATGAAAATGTGCGAGATAGAGCATCAACCACAATATTATCCTTACCCTTCTTGTAAGTGATCTCATAGTCATAACCCATGAGTTTGTTGACCCATTTTTATTGTGATGGGGTTAAGACCCATTGTTCTAGAAAATATTTCAGACTCTGGTGATCAATTTTGATGCAAAAATGATTTTCTAATAGGTATGGTCGCCACTTTTGTACTGTATGCAAAATGACCATCATTTTCTTCTCATAAGTAGAGAGTACTAAATTCTTGCTAGAAAGAGCTTTGCTGGTGAATGTAATGGGGCATCCTTCTTGGAGGAGAACAACACAAAGTCCATTGCCACAAGCATCACTATCGATAGTGAAGGTCTTGGTAAAATCTAGGATAGCTAGAATAGGTGTAGTACACATAGCTTGTTTCAATTTTTCAAATGCACACTCAACAACTTGTGTCCATGTAAAATCATCCTTTTTCAACATAGTTGTCAGCGGAGCTGCAATCTTCCCTTAATCCTTGAAAAACTTACAATAGTATCTAGTCAGCCTAAAAAAACCATGGATGCTCTTGAGTGTCTAAGGATGAGGCCAATTTGTCATGGCAGCGATTTTTTAAGATCCTTCTGAACCACTTGGAATAAAATAATATGCTTGAGATACTCCACTTTGTCTTGGAAAAAATCACATTTGAATTGTTTTGCACAAAGATGATGGTCAGAGAGAAGTTGTAGTGCTAGATCTAGATGTTGGAGATGCTCATACCATGTTTTACTATAGATGAGGATGTCATCAAAGAAGACTATAATGAATTTTCACAAGTAGGGATGAAATATTTTATTCATCAATCCCTAGAATGTTGAAGGAGCATTAGTGAGGCCAAAGGGCATGACCAGAAACTCATAGTGGCCATCATGCATGCGAAAAACTATCTTAGTGATATCATCCTCATGAAGTCAAATATGGGGATATCCAGAACAGAGATCCAACTTAGAGAAAAAATGAGTGCCATGAAATTCATCAATAACATGGAACAAGAACTTATCCTTGATTGTGATGTGATTAAGTGTGCAGAAGTCAATGCAAAGGTGTCATGACCCATCTTTTTTTTGAATAAGGAGAATTGGGGAAGACTATGGGCTGGTACTAGGGTAAATAATGTCTTGCTTCAGTAAGTCTCGAATGAGCATCTCAATCTCAGTTTTTTTTTGAAATGGGTAGCAGTAGGCCCTAATGTTGGGAGGAACATTTATGGTTGTGTTTGAATAGAATGGATTTGGGAAACGATGCCATGTGAATTCTTCTTACGAATATTTTCTATGTGATGTGAATTGATGATGTTGAGAGACCTCGATTGTAAGTATTTCAATGTGTTTTTTTTCCATTGTCCGAAAACTACATCCAAAGTTTAACAAAATCCTATAAGATGGGTCTAAGTGTACATAACCATTAGGCTCCCAAAACATCACATCCACCTAAGGGCAAGGCAAACATGTCAAATCACAAGTTATAATTTTCAATAGAAATAAGCAGATTGTGATACTTCCCTTTGTAAGGTAATGTGCCCCCATGGGCAATAATGAATTCAAATTTGGAGCAAGGATAGACAAAAAAATCAACCTATTTGGTGATCTAATGGTCAATGAAGTTATGAGTGCTACCATAATCAATGAGTATTGTGAGAGGGAAATTATTGAAGTAACCCCTAACTCACATGGTTTGTGGGGTGGTAACTACTGCTAAGGCACGGAGATAAATTTCTAGTTGGTTTTCCTAAGAAGCAGATTTCATATTTAGCTAAGCTTCTTTCAGATCACCTATTATATTTTGAACATCTTCCCAGTCTTTAGTTTTGGGCAAAGAGTCCACATCTAATAGGTAAAGCTTTTACTCAACACATTGATGTCCTCGAGTGAATTTGTCATCACAATTATAACATAGTACTTTTTCTCTACAAGCTTGTATCTCTACTTCAGTCAAATGCTTGATAGGTGTGGTTTTGGAGGTTGTCATTACTTGAGATCATTGTGGAGTTGTATTTTTGAATAGAGCAAAGTTGGATTTAAATCATTACTGAGTTGTGATTTTGTCCTCTAACAACTTAAACAATCCTAGGGCTTTCATCATCGTGTTGCGCTGGAACATTTTAACCTCAGATTAAATTGAATATTTTAGTCCACTGACAAAGCAACTCCTGAAGAATTCATCAAATAATCCCTCTATCTGATTGGTTAGTTTTTCATATTCTATTTGATATTCTCTCATGGTTCCTTTTTGGAGAAGTTTCGTGAGTACTCCTGTGAAGTCATCACAAGCACTACGGCCAAACTATTGAAAAATGAGGGTGTAAAAATTGGTCCATCTTGGCTTGTCATGAGCCTTGGTATACTAATGATACCATTGAAGGGATTCAAGTTCTAAATGAAAGGATGCAAGAAGAATCTTTTTGGCATCAAAATTATTATGCAGACTAAAATATTGTTTTGCTTGATAGATCTATACAACCAGATCTACACCATGGAATCGATAAAAATCAAGCTCTGACCCACAAAAATTGCTGAAAGAAAAAAAATTGATGTCAAAAGAGGACTGTAGATGTCATTTTTTGTTCAAGGTGGTATGTTGAAGATTGAGGCCAAATTTTTTTTCATGAAGATCTTTAATGTGTGTCTTGAGGGCAAAAATTTTATTCTCCATAATTTTTCTCCTGTTCGGGTTACTACCATGATCCAAATAAGAGTTTTTTTTTGCAATGGGTAAGAAAACTAGAGTTAAAACACGTTTAGTAAGAGAAGTTTGTGATTTGGGTGAAATCAAAAGGGTAAAGGTGATTTTACTAAAAAATTTTTTATCATAATGGGAGTATGATTGATGAAGGTGAGGGTAATTTCAAGAGTGAAAATGGAAAAACTAGAAAATTTATCAAAGAGTGACAAAGGAGCATAAAAGGAAGATAAACATTGTGAAAAAATTTCAAAGCAAATAGACAAAAATATAAGTTATGGAAAAACCCATAAAAAAGGGGAAATTGAGATTTATAGAAATTACGAGTGGAATCAGGATATAGAACCTCAAAGAAGAAAATGTGAAGAATAGAATTTCAAGTGTCCAGATAAAGTTTGAGGATCAACGGGGCTATAGATGGAGAGATATGAAAAAAAATAAAAAATAATTTATTGGATTCTGTTTTATATTTTTTGTTTTGTTGCAAGTCCTCTTAGAGATGTCTGATACTCTACAGATATTTTTATAAAATTGATAGGATGAATATTTTTTGGTTTCTGGTTTTTATCAAATGTCTAGCTGCATGTCCTCTGATAGTCTTTGGATACTCTATTGCTAGTTGATTTTTGTGATAGTCTCTTGGAAGTAATTTGAAACTGATAGAAATGGGCCCCAAGTTTCAGTGGTTGCTTAAGGGTTTAAAGATATCCCTCTTGCCACCAATGCTATCTGAATGAGTATTGCTCTCCAATTTTTTTTTTTACATGTGTTTACCTCTAAATGACAACACTTGGTTTTGCTCACAAATGGGAACTAGTCAATCAGGATGGGGCCATTGTCTGTTTTGATGGTAGGTCCTCTCAATGGACTAACTACTTTTAGGTTCATATGGTACTCTTCACAATGATTTTTAGAGATTCACCCAAGCACTTCCCATAGTTATGCAGATAGATTTTTACCCTGATCTGAAATAGATTATTGTGATACAAAAAAATACTTAAATGAATTATGCAACATAATAGAAAAACATTTTTGAAAAAAAACCCTACAAAGCACTCTAGTACTAGATGATAGGATCCTTCTTAAACAAGTTATTATATACCTACAAATACATGAAATAAACTATGAAAATTAGCAATATATTAAATAAATAAGCAAAATTGAATTACAATGGTTGAATTGTAGAATCTTTGGTATCTTCGAGTGGGCAACCTATTTTGAGCAAGCTTAATAAAATAAATTTGTGGATACCTTCATTGGCCTCAAAACTTACTTATATACTATGACTAATCTAATCAACTACTACTTCCCATGAATGTGGGATAAAACAAAATGCTCACAGAATGACTTACAAAGCATATACATCCATAACAACTATTATACTAACAAAGTAAAGAGAAGAAGTATCATAGGTTCCTAACATTTTTTATTTTTTAAGCTCAAGTGCTCATAGTATAATATGAATGTCTCAAGTTGTTTTTGATTAATAACTATTTATGTGTTTAGTGCCTTAAACTTATTTTATGCTCTTTTCTTTAATGTAATTTGAATCCCTAGATTCTTCAATTTACTGGTAAGAATTATAATTATTGGTAACTGATAATGGAGTCTTTGTTTAGTTATCAAGATATATAAGAGTTTCTAGAGAATGACTTCCCTAAATCTACTGATGCAACAACATACAATGCGTTTTTTCATGTATAGAAGAATTTGTTCAAGGATAATAGAAAAAATGATTCAAAGGTTGTCTTATACATCTTTAAATCAATTTATCAAAGTGTCTTTTTAAGGGTTGCAACCATAAAAAAATCAAATCAAACCTCAGACATCTTATAAATTACGTATCAAGGTATGGCTAAAGATTATAAAATTGTAAATGTTGAGAAGAAAATTTGAAACTACGTCTTTGAAAGATTTTGAATTTTTAGATTTATTTTTTCTTCAAATTATTGGTCTAGTTAATCAAATCAAGTTTCGTGTTGACAGTAGTAAATACAAGAGAGTGGAAGATATTTTTTTGAGAAGCCTACCCACAAAGTTTGAATCTATTATTGTGGCTATAAAAGAGATAAAATATCTTTTATAGTTTTATGTAGATGAGCTTTATGCATCTTTGATTTATCTTAGTCCCTCTTCTAGTTCTTTTTTGAATCATGCTTTTAAGTCACAAATTTCTATTAGTCATGGTAGAGGGAGAGGGAGATCTAACTTCAAAGGCAGAGAAAGAAATTTATCACGAGGTAGAATAACTAGTCTAACACATTCAAGTGGTAGCAACATCAATCAAAATTCAAGTTAGAATCAGTCTCATGGCCAAAGTTAAACAAGCCTCAATTTCAATGTCATTACAACAAAAGTATGGCTATTAGGTATATAAGTGTAGAAAAAGATGGTTTGATTTCAATAAGCAAAGTGTAAGCTTTTCTAAAGAAAATCAGATTTAGGATACTATGTTTTTAACATGCAGTGTTGCTCAGGTGAGTCCAAAAAATGTATGGTTTCTAGATTTAGGTTGTAGTAATCATATGAAAAATAATTTAGAATGTTTTCTAGTTTAGATAAGTCAATAAAATTAGATGTTGCTTTGAGCAATGATAATAGAGTGTCAGTAATAGGAATAGGGAATGCCAATATTCTAACTAAGTAGAGAGAGAGAAAAAGAGCATTTTAGATGTTTACTATGTTCTAGATTTATAAAATAGTTTAATAAGCATTGGACAACATATTTAGAATGGTTATAGAGTTTTTTTAAAATTAATAAATGTGTAATTTTGGACCAGTTTTCAAGAAATCAATTAATATACAATGTCTAAATGACCAAAAACATATGTTTCCTTTTAGGTTGAAACTAAATTTTAATGAATAATTTGCTCAATCGCACCCCTCAACAATTATTTTAGTAGCCCCACATTTATCCCAACAAGATAGAGTTCAATAGGTAGCTTTCCAATCAGAAATAAAATTTGAGAATTAGCTTTGGAATTTGTGATTTGGACACTTGAATTTTGGGGGTCTAAATTTTATACATAGGTAAAATATGATAAAAGGCTTTCCACTAATAGAAAAACTAGATAGAGTATGTGAAGGGTGCATTTTGATAAAATAATACAATAAGTTATTCTCAATTGACAAGTCAGTTAGAGCAAAGACACTATTAGAAATGGTTTACTTCGATTTGTGTGGACAAATATATACACCTTCAATTGGTGAATGCTTTTATTTTCTAACATTTATGAATACACTAGAAATACATGGGTGTATTTTTTGAAGCATAAGTATGATGCCTTCAATATTTTTTTCAATTCAAATCTATAGTTGAGAAGCAAAGTAGGCATTATATTAGAGTTTTGAGAACTAACAAAGGTGGCAAATATATTTCAAATGATTTTATAATTGTTTTCAAGGATCATGAAACCCACATGAAATTTACAACCAAGTATACACCTAAAAAAAATGGTATGGTAGAGAGAAATATTAGAACAATCATGGACATTGCTAGGAGTATGTTGAAGGCCAAACATTTTACAAATGAGTCTTAATTAAAATATGTAACATGTGCAATCTATATAATGAATATATTCCCAATTAAGAGTGTCAAAAACATGAATTTATAGGAATCTTGGAGTAAAATAAAGCACAATGCTTCTTATACAAGAGTGTTTGGATGTGTAACATATGCACATGTCCTAGATGAATTAAGAAATAAATTGGATAACAAGGAAGAAAATGTATCTTTTTAGAATATAATGAGGACACAAAAGCTTAAAAATTATATAATCCAATAAAAAGAAAGGTGATAGGGTAAGTGCATGGAATTGGAGGGCCAAAAGGGAGTCTTAAGTGAACATATTTTTCTTGAAAAACAAGAAAACTCAACTTGTATGGATTATTTGAGATAGCTAAACTCAAAATTTAAAGAGACATATAAGAACATGAATTGTATCATTTCGAGTCTAGTTTCTAAACTACTGATTTTTTTTTTTGAAGTGCTTAAGTATAAGTAGGCCAAACATCAGAAATTTGAAGAGGTAGTACTATTTTTTAGAAAAAATAGAGAAGATAGATTTCAGTGTGGCCCATCATTTTTTAAGTATCATTTAGGTTTTCTTAAAGCCTTTGGTGTAAAGCTAGATAAGATAATTTTGTTTGCAACCTATATATTTTATAAATTAACTAATAAATTATTTTTTTTCCTAATTTCACAAGTCAATAAGATTTTTTTTGAATATGTATATAATTAGGCCTATTTTGCAACCACAAATACCTCAAAAAATATCAAAAATAAGATTTTTTTTTAATATGTATATAATTAGGTTTAGTTTGCAACAACACACACACATTTCACCATCTTATTGTTTTGTTATAGTTTTTTTAAATTTCCAAACTTCATGAATGACCTTAGTAGATTAAATAATTGTTAACGTTAAAGTATTATACACCAAAAAAATATAAACATGCAATTGAGATTGTAATCTTGATGTCATTGGCTTTATTAAATATATTTGTGACTATAGAATGTAATTTTGGACATAATTAACCCCAATGTCATCATAAATTGATCTAATCTATCAAATGGGACAATAAACAATGTGATTTGTACTCAATTGATCCCTATGAACATAATTATTACCCCAAAAGATGTTAAATGGGGTTAAATCTATTAGTTTAAGGTTTATGGTTTATGATTTAGGGTTTAGGGATTATAGTTTATGTTATAAAGGGTTTATGTTTTAGGTATAAAGTCCAGTCATGAATGAAATTAGGGTCTAAATGAGCTTCTTTAACCTATTTCTGACTAAAAATGTGATTTTGGGTTGAATCAGCCCCACTTCATCATAGATTGAGCAAGTTAGTTAATTGAGGCAATTAGTGGTGTGATTTAGGCCAAATTAAGCCACATGAACATAATTTTATTAGTCTAAACTTTTTTTTTTGGGGATAAAATGATTGGTTTAGGGTTTTACAAGTTTATGATTTATGGTTTATGGTTTAGGGATTAGGGTACAAAGTTTAAGTTTTAGGGTATATAAGGTCTAATCATGAATTAATTGGGGCCAAATTGAGCTTCTTGAACCAATTTGTGATTATATAATATGATTTTTGTCTTAATTAGGCCCCACATCATCATAGATTGAGTCACTTAGTCAATTGGGATAATGAGTGATGTGATATGGGCCAAATTGAGCTATGTGAACATATTTCTTACTTATTAATGATTTTAATTGGGGCTAAATTGATTGGTTTAGGTTTTAGAGTTTACAATTTATGGTTTAAGTTTTAAGATATAGAGTTCAGGGTTTAGGATCTAATCATGAAGGCAATTGGGGATAATTTGAGTTGTGTTAATCTATTTGTGATTGCATAATGTGATTTTGGGCACAATTAGCCCCAACATCATCAAAACTTGAGGCAATTAGTTAATTAGACCAATAAGTATTGAAATTTGAACTAAATTGATCCCTATTAACATAGTTATTAATATAAAGTATGTTAAGTGAGGTTAAATCAATTGGTTTAATATTTAGGGTTTATGATTGAGAGCTCAAGGCTTAGGGTATATAGGTTTTAAGTTGTATGGTATAAGGTACAATCATAAAGGAAATTGGGGCCAAATTGATCTACTTTTACCTATTGTTTATTACAAAATGTGAGTTTGGGCTCAATTGGCCCCCCAAGTCATGTGAGCTAATTCGTCAATTGGAGTAATAAGTGATGTAACTTGGACCAAATTGAGCCAATTCAACCTAATTCTTACTCTAAAGGTGTTAATTGAGGCTAAATTTTATTGCTTTAAGGTTTATGGTTTATGGTCTAATTACAAAGGTAATTGAATATAATTTGAGTTATTTGAACCTATTTGTGACACCACATAATGTGTTTTTATTTTCAACTAGCTCCCATCTCATTACACATTGAGAAAATTAGTCAATTGGGGTAGTCAGTGGTGTGATTTAGATAAAATTGAGCTCTATGATCCTAACTTTTAGTCTAAATGATAGTAATTGGGTCTTGAATTATTGGTTTAGGGTTTTAAGAGTTTACTATTTATGATTTAGGGTTTATAGAATAGGGTTTAAGGTATAGGGTATAGTTCAAGGTTTATGTTTTAAGGTTTAGGGTTTAGGGCTTAGGATTTACAATTTAGGGTATAGGGTTTAGGGTTTCGGTTATAGGGTTTAGGGTCCAATCACTAAGGTAATTGAGGATAAATTGAGTTTTATGAACATAAAATGTGTTTTTAGGTTTTATTAACCCCCATGTTATCACAAATTGAGTGAAATAGTAAAGTAAGGTAGTTAATGGTGTGATTCAGACCAACTTTAGCCTTATAAACCTAATTCTTAGTCTAAACGATGGTAAATAGGGCTCAAATGATTGGTTTAAATATTTTCAGAGTTTATAATTTATGGTTTAGGGTTTTTAGGGATTAGGGTTTAAGTTTTAGGGTATAGGGTAGAGGATTTAAGGTTAATGTTTTATAACTTAGGGTTTAAGGTTTAAGGTTTAGGGTCCAATTGTAAAGGCAATTGAGGATAATTTCAATTTATTAAACTTTTTTGTGAGCATAAAATGTGTTTTTAGGTTTGATTAGCTCCCATGTCATCACAAATTGAGAGAATGAGCCAATTAGGGAAATTAATGGTGTGATTTGGGCCAAATTATGCCATGTGAACCTAATTCTTAGTGAAAATGATGTTAAGTGGGGCTCAATTGATTAGTTTAGGGTTTTAAGAGTTTATGATTTATGGTTTTTAGGACTTAGGGTTTAGGGATTGGGGTTTATGTTTGATGGTATAAGTTCCAAGAGATCAAGGTTTTAGTGTTAAGGGTTTAAGATTAGGAGTGATTTTACATACATATAATAATATGTACATCATTTTCTTAGTGCTAAAAAACATCTACCAATTTCATTTTTTTCACATCGAGAGATCGATCCCCTATTTACTCTTCTCTATTTCATTTTGCATGCTACAAGTCTATTTTTTTACTGATTTGATGTATGTCCCCACCCTCAAAAATATAAAACATTTTCTACAAAGTGTAGGCCTATTTTTTTAATAATTTAATCATTTTCCCCACTTGATACTACACATCAAATATGTCTATTTTTTAATAATTAGATAATTGTCCCCAACCTCAAACATTGATAATTTTTTTCAATCATGGGTGATGGCTTTCATAATACTAAGAATAAGTTAAAGCACAAAATTTCAAAGGAATTATAAGTTAAGATAGAAAATAAAAGGAAACAAATGCAAAAATTTTGTTTAATTAAATATACTATCCCTAATGAATTGATTGTCACAAATAATGATGAAATGATCAACGATAGTATACCAAATTATGAAAATATTATTATTAATTCTAATAGTATACCAAATTATAATGTAATTCCACATTTAATTTTTATAGTTTTTAATTTTTGTGATGATGATATTATGTATGATGATGTAAAACTTAACAATCAAGAAAATAATATGGGAACACCAACAAATGAAGAAACTAGTAATGAATAAAATAATACGAAAGCACCAAATCAATAAAATTTATCACTAAGAACACCTCTTAGGATTTTAAATAGAAGAATTGGATGTATTTAATTGAAATTGATGAAAAAAATTGAAACCAATACTTTAAAAATGTTTGAACGTCGTATGAGAAGAAAAGCTAAAATAATTTGGGACTAACACTTTGAAAAATTAAACAAAACTCAAATATGCCAATTATTTTTTACATTGATGAAAGTGCTTAAGATGAGACCTAAAATGAACACCCTAGGACTAAGAACATCTAATATTGATGATGTAAACAAAGTAATTATTGAAATTTTTTATAATGCATACCATCAAGAAGGTGTGAAGAAATACACCAAAGATGGTAATGTTGTCTGACACATTGTTATAAATTCTTTTGTAAGTTGTCAAACAATGAATAAAATATTGATTAGATAAACAATCTGAGCATTGCACATAAACATAAAAACACTAATGAAATCAACTGAGAGATGTAGAAGACTTAATGTTGCCAATAAAAATGATTTATGGGCTTCTCTGGTAGGCTCCCACAAAAAAACAAGGCTATAGCCAATGCCCTAAAATATTTACTTGTAGAATTTTGGAAAAATAACATAAGAGTATCACTTAATATTAGAGATGTGAAAATAAGATTTGGTTCTCATAACCATGAACGACATCATAAATATTTTTTAGATGACTCAAACACATTTGTATTCTAAAATTGTTAAAATTATCCATATATTTCTATTAGTCAAAGATATTTTGAAATAGCCAAACCCTTCTATGTAATAAATGAATCACACATGCACTACTTGTTATTGTAGGAAATATGTTGAATTTTTAATGCATTGTGATATTTTTAATCATGTTCATTCTACTTTACATATTGACAAAATTTTGTAGGAGTGTGGAGTGGAAGCCCTACCAAAATTAGTAAGGAAATTTATTCTTATCATTTTTTATGAAAGACCAGATGGATAATTATTTTAGAATAGGGAATTTTTGGATGGAACTTGTAGAATTTATGGTGGATTGCCAAAATTGAAAAATTATACCCATGAGGAGAATACACATGGAATTGGACAAGAATTGGTTGATTTTAGTTAATATAAACCTATGATAGATCAATTAAAAGATGAAAAAGAATCTAAAAGGTGTGAACTTGTTACAAAATAAATACTTGTTTCAAAATGTAAGGAGAAAATTTAATATGAGTATGTAAGGTACACACACAAATCTCATTAGATAAATAAAAAATTAAAGTTAAGTAAGGACATATTCCTACTTGGTACTTGTTAACCATTTTTTACCACAAGTCAAAATGAGCCAACCGCCTATAGTCCAAAAATTGTATAGGGGTATATTATAATGTCATAAGGTGTGTCTTATTCATTTTTATGTGATTTAATGTTTTATTAACCTTGGTCATGGTCATTTTTAGTCTTTATGTAACTCTATGCCATTTAGGGGTCACATTAGGGTCATTTATGAACGTGGTATGGTTTTTTAATCAATACAAGTGTTCCAAATTATTTATCAATGTGTATGTGTTAGATATATGTCATGAATTTCAGTCCCTAATTGAAACTTATAGGTATTCTATTGAAATAAGAAGAAAGGTGGAAGTTTGTGCAATTTCGGAAGTTGTATAGTCTCTAAAGGATGATAGAACATGTGTGAAGCTTATCTAGTGGATATTAAACTTATATGGACTCATCCTAAGATTTTGATTCTTTGAATGTCTTGAAAATAGTCAAAAACTATTTTTCTCCTTCATCACCCTTCTAGACATGCAAAATTGGTCAGTAGGTTTCTTCTTGGTACAACCAGTAGAAGAGGTTTCATATCAAATTATCTTATGGGGTGATATTAAAATTATTATACTTAATTTTAATATTAATAATTTAAGGATTGGTCAATTATGCTTTATGAACCATTCTTTAGAAGTAGACTAGTCTTTTTTTCTTGTCATTTCGCATACCCTACAAGTTTTTATCTTGTATGAGCAAGTCCATATAGTTTAGTTGATGAAATTGATTATAATGGGAGTATAAATCATTATCTCATTATTTAAACCTTTTTTTTCATGTTTGAAGATGAATTGGTGCATACAATACCTAAAGTTTCAAGTTGGTCTCGCATGAAGTTGTAGGTAGGTTTTCACCATCTACAAAGGTTTCATTTATCTTTGATGGATTCATATGAAAGTGTTACATTTTAAATAATGTATTACCTATATTTTTTCATTCCATTATAATCCCAAGCTCAACCTTAAGGGAGATCACCAATGGAGTTGCAGTCAACCTCCACCATAGTCAAGTTTCCTACAAGGGTTCATCATAGTCATGTTAAGTCACATGTATGAAGCTTGTATAACACGTTAATGAAAGTGTAATTAAGGTTTTAAGGTGTTGAACACATTCTCATAACATGAATATGAAATATAATCCCCAAATGGCACAGATAGCATGTGGAGATAAGCTCTCATACGTACATAGTCATACACTTTGAAGTGTATTTACAAGTGCTTGCAGAAGGATACAACATTGAAAGGGGGTGTGGAAACTTATTTCAAGCTTTTAAATGATCATGAGATATCATTTTAACACTTTGAGATAACATCAATTTGTTTATAATTTCATATTTGATACATATTGCTCATGTCTCTATTCATTATCCTATAACTTGTAAATGCACACCTATAAGTGGCCCCATAAAGACCTCAAGGTGGTCATGGAAATTTAAAATCATGTGAAGATACCTTCATGAGGTGTGTGGAGTTATAAATTTATTGATAACTAGGTATAAAGTCATATCATATGTACACTACCCTTATGATCACACTCTCTAGCCTGCATACAGAGATGTCCACCTATAGGTGGCCTTAAATAGGGACTTAAAGGTGTTGGATGGAAAAGTTCAACATAATTTGAAGCTTCCATCAGGTTAAGGAGGTTAGGGATACCTTGAAAACCATTTTTAAGGTTATTATCAAGAAGGTATTCTTAAGGAGTCACTTCAAGAGAATAAGTATGAGTTTAAAGGCTTGTTTCCCTAAATGCTCCAAAATAAAGACCTGTGTGGTTTTAGTGATGTCATGAAACAATGTATCAAGGAGTCTTGATGGAATCAAATACATCCACCTTGTAGCCCTTATATAGGATTATTATATTTCAAAGAAAGAGAGTGTGTTTAATCTAATAGGTGGTGTAATGAAGGTTCCCAAGTTACATAATTATTCATTGCAACTTTTCAGTACTTACTACAGGATTTGAACTCTCAAATGGCTTACACCCTCAGGTTACAATATAAAGGTAGATCATCATGACAAGTGGTTCTAGGAAATTTATAAGGACATTTTTCTTTCAAATATCATCAAAAGGGGTTGAATTTAAAATATTTACCCTCCATCAACATCTACAAGTGTGTCCTTGCTCATAAAAGTCACCTACAAATTGACTGTATGTGACTCATAAATGCATGGAGTGAACCTTGATGACACTAGGCCTACATACACAAAAAATTAATATTTTAGTTATTTCTAAGACCATAGATACATCCAAACATATGTGGCACAAATTTCAAGGCTAATATTCACTTGTAGGACCTCCATTTTACTCCAAGATAGTCACTTGTAGCTGATTATGTCATGATAATGAGCTAAAGCAAGTAACTTGGAGTAATCCTAACATGAATATGATGAGAATATTATCTGGATGAATTATTAAATAAAATTTTAAGACTCTAAGTAAGTATTTAGGCATTGTATATAAGTTATAACATGCAATAAACACCTACAGGTGGGTGGAACACAGTCAGACATAGTGAGTACCTTTGTTAAGTCAAGTACAATGTATGCAGTAGAAAAGCTGACAAGGGTTGAAGTGTTTAATGTGTTTTAAAAGATTCCATAGTAATGGTATACATATTAATATACTCTTACCATCTATAAACAAATCATAGAAGAGTTTCCTACATAACAACCTACAACTGATGCTCAAAACCCTACACATAGTGAAATATTTGGTAGTCTGCCTAGAGGTTTTGGGATGTTTGAAAGGTCTATTGTTATGGTCAATATTTGAAACATTTACAAAGTATCTATATGACTTTGATAATCTACTTAAATATCCACCTTGTCTGATAAAAATAGGGTAAGTTCCCTCTATTTTATCTCAGATAGAGGGCACTCCCCAAGGGTGTGAATCTATAGGATAGACATGAAAAGGAGAATAAGGTAGGTTTAGGGTTCATACAACCTTACAAAAGGATTTATTAAGTTTAGTGATAAATTATAAAACATGAAAATCCATGCACAAAGGTGAGAAACATGTTAGAGTGTTCTAAACCTGTAAGGATACAAACATACCTATTAGGTCTAGTTTAGACCTAAAGCCCAATTGCGGGGTCAATATAATTTATATAATTATAGGAACATTATAATCCATTAGAAAATGTTTTTATGGAGGAATAATGTGTGTTTTAACCTTTTGTGTGTAGGTGAAGTCACATAGAAACCATGTTTGGATCCAAACTAACTTAGGCTTATGCAGAATGAAGAGAAGAGATCGAATAGGCAACTTTGAATGCTTGAAATTGTGATAAGTTGAAGAGGGTCCCTATTAATTTTTTATTGTAATTTATTGGAGGAATTAATGTCACATATTCACGAACAACATTTAGAGGTTGAAATGGTTCAAAACCCTCCTAAGCCCTTGCTAGTAACCTGATTGGAAAGATGAATTAGGAAAGGATCCAAAATGAGATATTTTGGTTGGGAAATAACTTTGGGATTATAGACGACTCTCTATATCACCTTCCTATTATATTGATTTTTACCCTACTTATATAGACATGGTATATAACTAGTTTATTTGACATTTTATGATGTTTTATAGGTTCATGGGAGATTCAAGGGATGTAATCAACTTTGAGAGATATATTTGGACTTGATATAACCATTTATGTCCATTTAATACATTATAATATCTCAAAATTATATCTATAATTGCCTTCATCTTAGCCAATCAAAACTAGCACAGTGAACAAACTAGTGAGAGAGTGATAAATCTAAGTGGGAAGCATTTTAATGGATTATTAAAGAATATAAGGTCATGAAAGGTATTGAAAAGTTTCATTCACTCCTATTTATGGACTTGTTTGGAAAATTGAAGGCAAATTTGGTGCCAAGTGTGTAAGGTGAGTGAAAAGGGAGTTATTTGGACTATAGATAGTGATAACTCATATGAAAAATAATATTAGTGATTAGGGATATAACCAATGAATATTTGAGAATTCCTACAACACCTCCCTCTCATTACAATAATCAAATGTGTCCCTAGTCTATTGTGGTACATTTAAATAAGGGCAAATGATGAAGATAGTTTCTAGGCATGCAAACAAGGAGTTCTATGCCACATTTTAAGAGTTTCTTGTTTTGAGGGACATTTTTCCTATGATACCTTTTATGGTATATTAAATATTCCTTTATCCTAATTTTTTAACTCCTCTAGTCATCATGACACATGTTCTAGTGACTCTTAGACATTTTTCTTCTCACCTCTCTCTCTAATACTATAACTAGTAGCCATTTTGGTTTTTGTAAAAAAATACCATGTATGGTATGGCAAAGCCCAAATAGTTTGATGTCATATATTGAATTTGAATAAGTCAATAAATCTATTTATGAGTTCATAAACATATTTTTTGACTATACAAAGTGATGAATGGTTGAATCTTATGATTATGTCCTTGCTTTTCCTTATCCTTTCATGCCTTATGCAGGAAGTTTTGATTTTAATAGGTCATTTAGAGTGTAGTTAGTATATTCTACTCCTTTAAAGTTTGAAGTGTCCTTAGATACATCATTATAATCTCTAGTCTACTTACATTGAGTGGTCTCAATGCATATCACCTTTATATGAAAAACTTATGTTAAAACATTTTAGAACTTTGAGACTAGTTTGTAGATCTTGTTCTTAGTCAAAGAAAGTATGATAACATAGTGTATATCTTCATGGTGTATCACCCCCTAAATTATATTTATTTTATTCATACTTATATCCCTTTTCCCACAAATAAATTAGCTAGTTATGTGATAAGCACGTCAAGGCATATTGAGGGAGCTAGCCTTTAAACCTAGAGGTCTAGTTATACTATAGGTACGCACACATACCTAGAAGTATTCCCATAATTAAGAAACCTATAGGAGGCCTAAACACCTTCCTGTAGGGTGAAATATTTTGTGACAACAGTTTTGACATGTCCAGTGAGATTAAAGTCCAAGAGAGTAGAAATATTTTTGGTGTGTCTTTCCTCTAATAAACTTTTGAAAGCAAGAAAGATATCAAATATGGTAACTCCAAATGAAATATTATAGTTTTAATCACCCCATGTTTATTTTATTAAAGGTTTTGATTAGTACTTGTATCTCATTTAACATATGAGGTTTATATGAATAACTATGGAAAATAATCCTATCATGAACCTCCCTATCAACCTTTCTATGAACCACATTATATTCCTCAATAGTCTTAATACAATGGATATCAATATTATAGGCCATGGAATCCTTATTTTACTACATTTACCTCTCCATATGGGCATCATGATGTTGAGTAGTCCTATGAGGAAGGCTACCAAGAAACTTATCAAATAAATGCCTCCCTATCAGCCCCAACAGGATCCTTACCAACCATATCATGATGCCTATCAACCTAAAGAGGATTCCTATGAATATTGTCATGAAGAATTAGATGATTATAATGATTTTAAATGAATATATTATAAGGCAATATGTGAATTCTTGTAGGCTAAAATGTAATAAGTTAAATCTATCCTTGATCTCCATCATTACCCCCCTCCTCCTCCATCAACCCCATATTATATCAAATCTTTGTTGGAACTCATACCATATTTGCTAATTAATTAAGAGAATATGAGAAAATTGGATGATGAGTATGAAATTTTACCTAATCATCTCATGCAATGGTTAGGAGGTGTTACCTAAATTTTTATGTAGGTGTTGGATATGTTTGTAGAGATAGAAGGAACTCAATGGGAAATGAAAGAGTAGGTGTAATTACAAAAGAATTTTTTCAATGTTCAACGAGTAGGATAAATATGTGGGAAGAAAATGAAACTAAGAATGAACATGCTTCTATTCAATAGCCTCAAAAAGGCTATTGGCAAGGTGTAACTTTTATTGATGTAGGCTTTTTTCCTTCTAACCAGTCCAAATTATCACTTCCTAAGAGCTTACTAGTGAAGTCCTCATTCCTAAATCTATTCAAAATAACTGCATACCTCATTCCTCACATCCAAATAATGAGCCTATCCATCAAAATTCCACCCAAACCTTCTTGAAAAGGATCTCATTTTAAGGGAAGCAGATGAAGATAAAAGAACTCAAGTCATAGTTGATCAAGAAGATGTCATGAGTAACTATGAAGAGGGAATCACCATAGAGTCTCCTCTTGGTGAACACAAGTTTAACTCTACCTTGTTGAATGAAGAGAAATATATTGAAGATTATTTTTCACTTGTCCATGAGGAATGTGGCTAAGACTTAAAGGATGTAGTGCTTGATAAGGGTGTCACACTTGCTATCCATGATGAAGAAGCTATTGAACATGATGTTCATGAGAAGGATGAATTATGTCATAAATTTCATGTTATAAATCAATATTTTGAACAACTTGATGATTTAAATTTTACTCCTAAGGATTATACACTTGATCATGAAGTTGTTGATGATCATATCAAACATGCGATTGAGTGTGCTATCAATAATGGAGAGTAACTTCAAATCATTCCTAAAGAGGTTGTAGTCCTATAAGAAACTCATGAGACCAAGGTAGAAGATTTAGTATTTGAAGGGTATTCCATATCTAAACTTGATGTGAAATCACCCTCAGATGCATTGGAGCATAAAGAAGATCAGTTTGATCAATTCATAGATCAGGAAGAGAAAGTTAAAGAGATAGTGGTTCTAGATGACAATGGGGAAAAAAATAATTGGTAGTAGCAAATGGAACTATTTCAAGAAATAGAAGATATTTCCAAGTTGAAGAAAAAGTATATGAGAAGGTGGATAAATTTTTTACATGGAATAAAATGACCAAGAATGGGTGGACTATGCAAAGGTTCTTGATGAGATTGAAGAACTTGCAACTAAGAATAAACCCAACCTTATTGAGAGCACCATGAAAACTAATAAGGTATGCCTTGTTGAAACACCATTAGAGGTTGTATTTGATGAGTCCTATGATAAATTTGAGTCTATTTGGATGCAAAAGGAGTTCATTTACATAGCTAACCTAGTTTAGTTGGATCTACTTGGTCTTCATTGAACATCATGCCAATGAAGTTAGCAAACACCATGAAGAAGATGAAGGCATCAATGCCAAAAGTAAAAAGGATGCATACCTCATTCAATCCTTCATTCCATGAAGAAAGAAGGTTTTCAAACTTACACTTTGATCTAGGAGGAAGTGTTTCTTTCAGGTTAGTTTGTGTTTGAGTTAGTCAACTTGTTTTTTATGTGTGTTCCATAAGTGCTCATGAAGTGCAAGTGTGTGTTTGATTAGTTTCTTATCTTATGTGTTATCTATTATTGGTTTTATTATTTTTTGGTCTATCTCAGAGGAAATTTTAGTTTCATATATATGCATATGTGACTCCATATCCCAATGGATAGGAAAAGGCTACTAGTATTGGGCATAACAAGCATACCAACCCTAGAAATCACCAAAAATGTTGACCATTTTTTACCACAAGTCAAAATGAGTCAACCCCATATAGTTATAAAATTATATAAAGGTATAATAGAATGTAATAATGTGTGTCTTGTTACTTTTGATGTGATTTAATGTGGTATTAGCCTTGGTCATGGTCACTTTTAGTCTATATGCCATTCTATGCCATTTAGGGATCATATTATGGTCATTTATGAAGGTGATATAGTTTTCAAAGCAAGATGAGTTTTCCAAATTATTTATAAATGTGTATGTGTTAGATATATGTCAGGTATGTTAGTCCCTCATTGAAACTTTTAGGTGCTCTATTGAAATAAGAAGAAATGTGACAATTTGGGTAGTTTTGGATGTTGTATGACCTATAAAGGAAGTTGGCACATGTGTGATGATAATCCAGTGTATATTCAAATTATATGGACTCATTATGACATTTTAAGTACTTTTTAAGTATTTAAAATAGTTAAAAACCATTCTACTCTTTCATCACCCTTCTAGACATGCAAAATTGGTCAAGAGGTTTCTTCTTGGTATGCCCAATAGAATAGGTTTCAGATCAAATTATCTTATGGGGTGATATTACACTAAATATAATTAATTTTAATATTAATATTTCAAGGATTAGTCACTTTTGTTTTATGAACCATCCTTTAGAAGTAGATTGGTCTTTTCTTCTTGTTATTTCCCACACCCTATAGGTCTTTCTCTTATATGAGAAAGATCATATAGTTCAGATGATGAAATTAATTATACAAGGATTAAACACCATTATATCATGTTTTAAACCTTTGGTTTCATTTTTAAATATGAATTGATGAGTAAAATACCTCAAAATGTAAGTTGGTCTCACATGGAGTTGTAGGCAAGTTTTTACCATATGTAGAGGTTTAATTTATTTTTGATGGATTCATATGAAAGTGTTATGTTGTAAATAATTTATTAAATATATTTATTCATCCCATTTTAATCCCAATATCAACCTAAATGGAGACCACCAAGAGAGTTGTAGTCAACCTCCAACACAGTCGAATTTCCTGCAAGGGTTTACTCACAATCATGTTGAGTCATATGTATGAAGCTTATATAACACATTCATAAAAATTAAATTAAGTTTTTAAGGTTATGACAACATTATCATAAAATGAACAAACAAGATAATCCCTAAAAGGAATATATATCATGTGGAGACAAGCTCTCATATGTACACAGTTATAAACATTAAATTGTATCTACATGTGCCTACAGAAGGGTAAAACATTGAAAGGGGCGTGGAAACTAGTTTCAAGCTCTAAAATGATTGTGAAATCTCATTTGAAAAATTTTAGAGAGAATAAATTTGGCTATAATCTCATATTTCATACATATTACTCATGACTCTACTCATTATCCTACAACTTATAAATGCACACCTACAGGTTGCCACATCGAGCCTTGAAGGTGGTCATCGAAATGTACATGAATGTGAAAAGAAATTCATGAGGTTTGTGGAGTTATAAATGTATTTATAAATAGGTATAAATTCATATCATATGCACATGACCCTTATGATCACACTCACCATCTTGCATATAGAGATGTTCACCTATAGGTGGCCTAACATAGGGAATTAAAGGTGTTATACAAAAGAGTTTAATATAATATAAAATTTTCATTAGGGTGATGAGGTTAGGGATACCTTAAAAACCATTTCTAATGTTATTATCAAGCATACACACTTGAGGAGTTACCACATGAGAATAATTATTAGTTTAAGGACTTGTTTCCCTAAATGCTCCAAAATAGAGCCCAGTGTGGTTTTGGTGATGTCATGGAACAATGTAAAAAGGAGTCTTGATGGAATCAAATACATCCACTTTGTATAAATTATATATGAGTATTAAATTGAAATTAAATATAGTGTGTTTGATGTAATAGATGGTGTAATGAAGGCTCCCAAGTTACATAATTGTTCACTACAATGTTTTAGTACTTATTGTAGGATTTCAACTCTCAAACAACTTACACCCTCACGTTTTAGTATAAAGGTATATCACCATGACAAGTGGTTCTAGGAAAGTGAGAATTAAATATAGTTTTAAAATAACATAAAAATGGGTTTAATTTAAAGGATTTACCTTCCATAAACACGTATAGGTTTGTCATTGCTCAGAAAAGTCACATACAACTTAATTGTAGGTGACTCATAAACTCACGGAATGAACCTTGATGAAGCTAGGCCTACATACATAAATAATTGATATTTGAGTTGGTTTCAAGACCACATATTAATCCAAGGATATGTGACATAAAATTCATAGACAATATTCACTTATAGTACCTCCATTTTACTCTAATATAGTTAATTGTAGTTGACTGTGTCATGATAGTGAGCTAAAATAAGTGACTTGGAGTATATCCTAGTATGCATACGATGAGAAAAATGTCTAGATGAATTTTAAAATAGGTTTATAAGTCTCCAATTAATTATTTAGGCATTGTATATAATGTCTAACATGTAAAAAACACCTAAAGGTATGTGGAACACAATCAGACATAATTAGCACCTCTGTCAAATCAAATACAATGTATACAATAGAAAGGTTGGTAAGGGTTGAAGTGATTACTATGTTTTATAATAATAAATATTAATGGTATACATATTAATATACTCTTACTGTATGGAAAAAAATCATAGAAGATTCTCCTATATAATTACCTATAATTGATGCTCAGAACCTTACACAAAGTGAGATATTTGGTAGTCTACCTAGAGGTTTTGAGATGTTTGGAGGGTCTAATGGTATGTCAAAGATATGAAACCTTTCAAAAATTGTCTATATTACTTGGATAATCCTCTCACATATCCACCTTGTTTGAGAAAATAGGGGAAGTGACCTTTATTTTGTCTCAGATAGAGGGCACTCCCTAAGGGTGCAAACATGTAGGATGGCCATGAAAAGGAGAATAAGGTGGGTTTAAAGTTGATAAAACCATAAAAAATGATGTGATAAGTTTAATTAGACATGAAAATACATGCATATATGTGATAAACATGTTAGGGTATTATAATTCTACAAGGATGTAGATAGACCTATTAGGTCTAGTTTAAGCCTAAAGCCCAATTGGGGGGTTAGTATCATTTATAGAATTAGAGGAAAATTAAAATACATTATAACATGTTATTAGGAAGGCATAAGGTGTTTTTTAACATTTTTTGTGTATCTTAAGTCATATATAAGCCATGTTTGGATCCAAACTAAATCAGGCTTATGTAGAATGAAGAGAAGATCTCAACTATGCAACTTTCAATGCTTGCACTTGTACAAACACTTAGCATGGGTGTTTAGGTAGATAATAAAAGTTGTATAGGGTCCATAAAAATGTTTTATTATAATTTTTTATATGATTAAACATCACATCTTTGTGAATAATCCTTAGAGGGCAAAATGGTTCTAAACCATCTTAAACCCTTGCTATTAACCTGATTAGGAAGATGAAATAGGAGACACACAAAAATGATCTATTTTGGATAGGAAATGAATTTTTTTTTATAAATGACTCTCAAAATCACATTATTATCATATTGAGTTGTACCTACCTATATAAATAGGGTACACATCTAGTTTATTTGATAGTTTTTGGTGTTTTATAGGTTCAAGGCAAAGAGGAGGGATGAAATACACTTTTTGAAATATATTGGTACTTTATATAACCCCTAATTTCATTTTATTACATAATGATATCTCAAAACTATCTGTAAAAGTGCTTTCATCTTAGCCAATCAAAACTGGCATAGTGAACAAGCTAGTGAGAGAGTGAAAACTCTAAGTGGGAGGCCATTTAAGGTTTGAATAAGGAATATAAGGCCATGAAGGATATTTAAAGGTGTCATTAAATCCTTTTTATGGAATTATTTGTAAACTTTAAGGCAAATTTGGTGCCAAGTGTACAAGGTGAGTTAAAAGGGAGTTATTTAGATTGCAAGTAGTTATAACTTATGTACAAAAGAATATTAGTGATTAGGGATGCAACTAATGAATTTTATATCATGTATACAACCCTTACCTCTAGTTTAAATCATCACATATATCCCTAGTCTACTATGGGATGTTTCAAGAATACCAAATGATGAAGATAGATTCTATGCATGTAAACAAGTAGTTATATGCCACATTTCAATAGTTCCATGTTTTGAGGGACATTTTTCCTATGATAACTTACATGATATATTTAATATTCCTTTATCCTAATGTTTAACTCCTATTATCATCATGAAACATGTTATAGTGACTCTTAGACTTCTTTCTTCTCACCTCTCTCTCTAATGCTATAAGTAGTAGCCATTTTGGCTCTTGTAAAAAAATTCCACATCTATTATGGCAAAGCTCTACTAGTTTGATGTCATATTTTTCCTTTGAATAATTCAATAAATTTATTTCTAAGTTCATAAACATATTATTTGAGTGTGTAAAGTGATTAACGGTTGAGTCTTTTGATTATGTCCTTGCTTTTCTTTATCCTTTCATGCCTTATGTAAAAATCTCTGATTCTAATAGGGCATATTGAGTGTAGTTACTGTATTATGCTCCCTTAAAGTGTGAAAGTGTCCCTATATTGAAATATAATATCTGGTCTACTTACCTTGAGTCTTTTCAATGCATGTCACCTTTATATTGAAACACTTATGTTAGAACATTTTGGAACTTTGAGACTAGTTTGTATATTTTATTCTTAGTGAGGTAAAGTATGATAGCATAGTTTATATCTTCATGTTGTATCACCCACATAGATTATATTTATTCTATGCATAATTTTATCCCTTTTACAACAAATAAAAATTTAGTTAGGTGATAAACACTTCAAGGCATATTCAAGGAGCTAGCCCTTAAACCTAGAGGTTTACTTCTACTATAGATACACCCACATGCCTAAAATTATTATCATGTTGCCCAAATATAGAGAATGCCTAAAAACCCTCCTATAAGGTACAATATTTGGTGACAAGATCACTATTTTTTTAGTATTTAACTTTTTAGAGAATTAAACATTACAACTACAAAGAGAGGTTTAGTCACAATATTATAATTCAGTATAGGTTTCCTTTTTTGTGTATATAGCATTCATACATTCACTTGATATTATATATCATGATCAAAAAAATATTAAAGGAGTACCATTTCTATGTCAACAATGATTGAATACATTCTTAATATTATGTGTAAGGTTATTTTTAAATGTTTTATGGTAATTTGAATGAAAGACATTACTTTGAATCAACATTATATTTGGTTAGATAACTACATGTCATAATTTAAGAATGCAAGGATATTCTTCTAGATGATTAGGATGTATGTGACCATTGGTGTATAGCATATTTAGAGTTTAATTAAAGTATGTCATAAAAAATTAGAGCATGAAAATGTAAAAACATGTGTAAAAAGAGAACTTGTAAGAGAGGAGTTGAATTTTAAAGAGTTGAGTTATTTGATAGCTAAAAAAAATGTAGTTGAATGATGTAATGAAAATATGGGCTATGGTGCTAAGAACAATTCCACTATTCAAAGATATTTATAGTTAATGGAGGATGGAAAATTAGAAAGATATAAATATTATATGAAAATAATAGGATCAAGTGAGTTGCACACATTTCATATCTCAAATGAAGGTTCTTCAATGGTTCATATGAGGCACATGACATGATTTTATTCTTCATTCATTGAATTTATTTAGAATGAGTGTGAGTCACAAGAATGGGTGGATGAATGGAGTTATAAACCTCTAGTTCCAATTGACACTTATCAAAATCCATAAGCATTACAGCTTATAGAGATGACATCATCACATGATTTTGACCATGTATTTGATCTATTAAAACCATGTATCATATATTTGACATATATTTAATATACCAAATTTGGTAAATATATAAATAGATAGATTTATTAAATCATGTTTTATTTTATGATATAGGGTATGTTTATGCAATTATTACAAATGAGGATAACAAAGATGGGATAAACTACTACTTGTGTTGGTGTGTAGAGGAAAAATAAAAACTAACCTCTATGGTCATAGATGGGGAAAACATTCACTATCCCATTGGGTCTATGGTAGTTACTGTAACGTGGCTTTGACATTATCATATTAAAAACTCAAATTTGTTATTGTTTGAAGACTACGAAGTACATAGGAAAATACTCCACTTCAAATTTGGTTCTTGTAACAAATGTTCAGTTACACAAATATCAGAGTAGGTCATTGAAAAAGACTTTATGGAAGGTTTGTGAATATGATCATGAAAGAGTTATTTCTATTATAAATAATAGAGCTAATCCTAGTGGTTCTTTACATTTAACTCCCAAGGTATGTTAAATTCTGAAATGTAAATGTGGTTATTTTTATCAAATTTTATTTATATATTAAATATTACATATAAATTTAAATTTAATTACATATTAACATAAATTTTATAGTTTATTGGTTCCAAATTATATGTCATCTTGATGTGGTTGGAACCATTAGTAGATAATTCCACATTCTCGAAGCTAAGATAAGTTTTCGATTCATGTAAATGATTGATTGTTTTACCTTATCAAGGGAAATGTTATCTTGAGGCTAGAATAGGTAATCTATCTCCTAATCAAGCATAATAAAATGTAAATATTGTGTTACTAGAGGTTAATAACTACACTTTGCATGGTGTTGATTCCATTTTTCATCCACAAGGCCTTAGAGATAGAGATATACAACTTCAAATTGCATCTTACATCTAGGAAAATACCATCTTGAGATTGGAATAGGTTCTCAATATCCTTATTAGACATACTTAAATGCCAAGAATGTTGTCTTAGATAATAATTAACACATTTACGTGTTGGTGATTCCATTTTTAGCTGTGAATATCTGAAAATAGATATCTCTAACTATATATTTCAACTTGCATCTCAGTCTACAACCCTATGTATGAGGTTTAAACCCCTTTTTTCTATATTTAGTTCAAGAAGTAAGCGTAAAGGAAGTAAAAAATATGCTAATTTAGATATAATACCCGAAAGTTATAGATAAATCTTATTAAACATTTAAATAATATGAGTTTTTGAGCATATGTATTTGATTAAGGTGATGTAGGTGCATAAACTAAGGAGATTTATGTATGTAAATAGTAAGTTCAATTTTGTCTACACTTGGAGGGAATTTTGGATCAATTGAGAGATATAAGGAGAATTCAAACAAATTTTAGGTATTAAGAGACACCATAGATAAAGATAATAATTCAAAGAACCTATAAGTGTGATAAAAAACTTCAAGAACTCAAAGAAAGGAGAATAATCTCTTTAGACAGAGTTTTATCAAAAACTATTGTAACTTAGTCTATACTAGAATCAATGAAATCCTTATTTATCAAGTTTATTGTTTCAATAACACTCTTTTATTTATTTTAACAATTTTTTTATGTTGTCTTGAGGTAATATTATTTCATAGTTATTGTGTTCTTGAAGTTAAGGTCTGGAAAGGCTATTCAGGATTTTACCGTCACCAAAAATTGATATTTTATCACATTTAAGGATTGATTAAGGGATAATAGTATGTGAAAGGGATATATGAGGGCATGAAGAGGCTCTCAAAAAACTAATGTCTGAAATACAATATTCAAAATCCAATTTTTCATGGTAATCATACTCACTATTTTGACATAGTCCAAAAACCTTTAAACTAGCATTAAAATATAGAGTCCTACATAAATAAAAAAATAACCCTTAAAATAAGTTTAACATTTTAATAAATGTGTGGTGTTATGTTTTTAATTTATTTAAAGTGTTTTCATTTATTTTAGGTTTATATAACTTAGGTCATTTTAAAATCTCTCACATGGAGACTTGTAGATTAGGCCTAAAACTCTTTGTTTTCAATTCTCCTTGAAGAAAACTAAAACATGAGGAAGTGAGAAACCTATTAATTGAGAAAAATGAAAATTTTAAGGATATGGGAATTATTTGTAACTAAAAAAGTATTTTTTTAATGTTTTTATAGTTGGTTTAAGACTCTAGTTGAGTAGGCTACTAGTCTAGAAAGAATAAGACTCTGGGAACATCAACTAGAACTATCATAAATTGAAATTTGTCCAAAAATATTGTGAAAATTCATATAAATTGAAAATATAGTGTAATTGAGGTTTTAGAAGAGGTTTCAAGTGTTTTTGAGGTATGTAAAATAATATATAGTTAAAACTCAATTTTAATACCTATGTAATAAGGCTTAAAATCCTTGTTCCTTGTCTTTTGGTAAAGAACCACTTCAGTGAAAGGACATAGTTTTTTATTTTAATTATAAAACCTATTGATGGATGAGATAAACCTATCAAGTAAAGATTATTATTAATTTTTTGGTGATCTTACAAACCAATAATATGATTGACCTTAAAAATAGTCCTAGAGAGAAAAGCTTGTTTTGTCCCATTGTCTTAGAGAAGATAGCATAATGAAGTGTGAAAGCATCTTACTGGATTAGAAACATATTAATGTGTTTATAAAATGTGAATTATCTATATTTTCACAAAGTTTTTAATAACATTAAATAAAGTGATATCAAATATGAAAATACACACGTAGGACCTCATGAGCTCAACAAATACAAAGGACTACAATGCTTAAAGATTCAAACAAATAGAATACAAAACCTCATTGTAACTTGTATTTTTTTGATTAGGCTTAGATGTAGATTTATATGGTATTTATAAATGCCAAATTTTATTTAGATGCCTCCATTAAAGTTATTGACCATGTTGATTTGGTCAAATGAGTAGAAAATTGATGCACAAAGAGACATGATGATTTGACAACACTATTTTGTATAGTTTGAACATGTTAATAATGATGAAAAGAGGTGTATTTATATAAAATAGGAATCAAGGAGATCCCTCTATCCTAAAATCATAGTGCATGGTTGTAAAATGGTCCTCAAGTGTGCATATGAACCAAACACTTCGATCAATGATGTGAATCCTTCATCTCAATTAAGATGAAGTGTGGAGGATGATCCTTATAAATATCAAATATGAATGAATGTGAGTCCTTAAACTTATTTCCAAGATTAATGGTGGAGTATCCTCTCCGATATAACACATTGATCTCAAAGGTGGGCCCTTCATATTGTTTTCAAGATGAGGTGTGGAGAATAATCCTCCTTTTAATGCTTATTCTTTAAATACTTGATGTGTTCTCAAGGGTATATATTATGATATCAAGATTCCTTTTTGCATGAATATGTCCTATAGAGGGGGATAAGAGTAAAATTAGTAATTGGAAGAGTAATTAATAAAAAAGATAAAAGATTTATTTAATCAATATAATGTGAGGAATTGATTATTAGATTGAAATTGAGGAGGATGTGATCAAACAAAGAAGGGAGAATTATCAAATTGATTAGAGAGGAAGGAATTTAATATATAATATTAACAATTGAATAGAGAAATTGATAATTGATAATTGAATATAAAAGATTGATCAAAATGATAATTGAATAGAGAAATTGATCATAATGATAATTTGAATAGATAAATTGATCGAAATGATAATTGAATAGAGAAATTGACCAGTGCAACATTGAAAACAAAAATTAAATAGATTGCGTGTAATTAATTGGAAGTCATTCCAATTTAAAATTTTGACATAGAAGTGATAAAAATGGAGTGTCTACATTCACCCCTATTCGAGAATGCATTGTGAGACACTAGGAAAAGTAACATTTTCCCAAATAATGAGAAGCAAAAAAAGGTGGACAAAAACTTATGGGAAGAAATAATGGATGTTTTAAGTTTGTCATTCCCAACCAATAAGTGTGTGAGATTTAATGGAAACATAAGAATATGATTTGAATTAAATAAGTTAGGGATGATGCCCCCTCAAGAGGGTATGCAGGGATGAAGGATGTGGATGGACTCTTGAAAAAATATGAATCTAGAATAGAATAGAAGATTAACCTATGGATAAAATTGCACCACTTCAGCTAACACTTAATTTTATTTCTAATGATGATGAACTTATTTTCCCCAAGCAAGGTAATATTGATTTGATTTAAATGTAAGAATGATCATGATATTTTTTAGTGTTGATGATTAGATCAGATAGATAGAGATGTATATGATTAATGTCATTAATATGTGAACCATTTTGAGGCTTGCTTTTTAACATTTCACATGATAGTATTCATCATAATCTAAGAAGGATCATGATAACATTCCATTGTCAAAATATATAACAATTTGAATTCAAAATGTAAATGTAAACAAATTAAAAAATATATATGGTTAATAAATAAATGTAAAACATAATGAACTTAAATCAATTATAATTTAGATACAAATATTGACAACTCAAAATCATGATATGAATAATCAAGACTTAAGTGGAAAACATAATTTACTAAGTTAAGGCACTCGAGTAAAAAAACCCATATCAATAAGCAAACAATAAATCAATGAAATTGATCTTGAATAAATTTTCTCACATACAAACATATTTATTAAGAAACTAAGAGTCATACAAGAATCAAATTATAACAATTGAAGGCACCCAAGAAATTAGTAAACCTTCCATTCATAAACACATAAATGAAAGCATGTAAACATTCCAGTAAGAAAATTAGTTTGTGTGACTCTTTGAGATCAAGGGTATGAAAAAATAATCATGAACAAAGGGGAAATTAAAATAATAATAAGTGGTTGAGATGACTCCAAATTCCCCAAGCAAGTGGATGTTACCTACATAGTCCCATGGAAATTGGATCTAACATGGACTTTAGGCCAAATTTAGTTCTCCCAAGGATTTGGGATTGAATAAAAATTGATGATATGTAAGAATAAATGATTATATATAGGACATAAGAACAAGGATGCATAAAACTTGAAGGGCATATAATTAAATAGAGTTTCCAACATGGTAAGGGATACACTCAAAAGTGTCAAGAGCATGGGCTATGGGATGGCCAAGATGACCTTAGAAAACTGAGATAGGCCAAGATGACAAACAATGGTAAGTATGATCAAGGACAAGAACAAGAAAAATTTGAGATGGAATGGTCAAGCTCATAAAATGGTTATTAAAATGAAAAGAGAATGTAAAATAAATTTTAAAATAGTAATAATATAGAAATGAAATAGTTAGGAATATTTGGAATAATATACCCATAAGAGATCACTAGTTAAATGTAAAACCTACTCTAATACTAGGATGGGATGTAATAACAAATGATATGATTATAATGGTTATATTGGATAATAATGGATGATAAGTGGTTGAGGAATATCCAAAGACCATAGCATATGGGGAACAAAAATTTCTAGTCATGAAAGTGTCACTAAGAGAATATACCAAGTTATTTTCAAAAACAAGGCTCAGAACATCTTCCATTTTCTTTATTAAAATCAAGATGGGAAACAAAAGTAGGATCAGGGTAGGATGAATAGATAGATGGTTTTGGATAATGTAATATGATAGGAATTGGATAGATTACAATGCATAAAAGGATTGTCCCAAGTGTCAAGATACTTATAAATAACAAATTAGTTAAACATGATGTTAGAAACTTGGTTTTCATCATGGTACTTACCCAAGGTGCCACAAACATGGTTTTCATCATTGGATGAATTATTTATCTTTTTATTTTGATTTTATTTAAAAAAATTGGAATCTAAACTCTATTGAGGATGATGAGATGTATAATGTTGAATGTCTTATATCTAATCCATACCAATTATGAATAACTTATCTGCTATAATTTTGTTGGTGATTTAGGTTGTACTAATACTATTTTTATCTTCATTGGTTGTTGATTCTTCTTCCTCCAAATGTCTAAGAAAAATGTCTTCATATCACTTTTAAAATGAGTGATACCACAAAATGTATAAATGGATAGGCATTGGATAAGTGATTTGATTGGATAATGGAATATGGGTCTTGTATCAATATTGGGATCACAATAGAATGTATAATGGCTAGGAGATAAATGAAAACCTATATTTTCAATCACATACAATGTTTTTGATTATAGATTCAACCTAATTTTGGTTTTGGTAGGGATAATATTGACTTAAAAAATTTCTTCATCAAGAATTGAAGAACTATTTGGCTCAACTATTGGTGCCTCTAATAGGTTTTCACTAACAAAGTATTCTTGATTGTTTTGATTTGGATTATTTAATAACACCTTAAATAATGTTTGACTAAGGAATGTTGATAATTCATTTTGATTATTCCTTAGTTCCTTAAGTAAGGTTTTACTAAAGGATTCTAATTTTGTATCATGATTATCATCTAACACATTAAACAAAGTTTCAATAGAAGATGTTGAGTTTAGAATTTGATTGTCCCCTATCACCTCAAATAAGGTTTCACTAGGATATTATTATTCTACTTGAATGTTTTCCTAGATCCCCATAGATTCTACCACTAAAAATCACAATGAAATAAGTTAAAAAATGTGTGATTATGTTGGTCCCAATCAACATTTATGGGAGGTGGAATATTAGTATAATTGATAGGATTGTTAATGGTAAGTACATGTATAGTGTCAATGGAATGAGAAAGGTAGCACAATCCTCATAGATGATTGTAGGAGAAATTATGTCAATGTCAAAGGAAGCATCCTCAAAAACCATGAAAAGACCACAAATATATTCAATCTAATTTTCAAGAATCATATAGCCAATGTCATATAATTTACTAAGGTATGTTGATTCTAACTCAAGAAGTTATGATAGAGCCAATGTCATAACATCCACTAATGTATTTTGGTTCTGAATCTAATCCTAACTTAAGAGGCTCTGGACCCAATTTTAAAACTAACATTGATAGTGGTTCTATAATGAAACACAACTCTACTATTGGTTATAAAATATAACTTGATTCTGGTGTAGATGTTGATCCTGATTGTGATTCACCCTATGATTACAAATCTAACTCTAAATCTGATGTTGATTGTAAATCTAATTGCAATGCTGACTTTGAATCTTGTTCTAATACAAAAGGTGATATCAATTTGAATTTAGCCACAAAAAGGCCCTCTTGAATTTAATTATCTAAAAGTAACTTTTTCACCATGTAATTAGAAATGAAAGCTTTAGGATGAAAGAATTTTTATAAATGAGTAAATTTATAGTATGAGAGAAAAATAGACTATGGATCAGTAATGGGTTCTTTGAATATGGGTTCATCAAATATAGGTGAATAGTCATAGAGAGGATTTTCAAATCAAGTCTCATCAAATATGGGAGGATGGTCAAAGGGTGACTTAATTAGAATGTTGGAAATGGATGATTTGTCTTTATATTTACTTGAAAGTGAACAAGTATGATTATGATTTGATAAAATATCTTGGCCTATCCCTAGCTAGTGATTATTAAACTTGGGTATAATTGGATCCTTAGTAGATGAGGGTACTTTGAGGTGTAATGAAAACACATGATTAGATTATTGTATTTGTTGTGGAAATTGATTAGGATTAGGAAACATTTATTGGATATCTTCTACAACTAGTTGAGAAGAATCTAAAGTTACGTTTTGTTTGCTAGCAATGGATGTTTATATATTATGAGTTGGATGAAAAAAATGATTATTTTCTTGATGTTTAATATGAGAATCATAATCTAGATTACATATCAAGACCATAAGGTCATGAATTAATTTATCATCTTTTTATAATTTAGCAATAATAAAAGGCAAAATTTTGGGTGTAGATTTAAGTAGCTCTTTTTCTTTCCTAGAGGTTTATGGATTTGTCAATGCTTGAATATATTTAGGACTATGCATATAATAAGGTGTATCATCATCACATTGTATAGCTATGATAGTGTTATGTGGTTGTGGTTTTTCAATCATGATATCTCCATGATTAATAAAGCCTTGGACATAATTATGAACCCACCACATCAGGTAAGTGAATGACCTTGACTCCAATGATAGACAATATTCTTATTTTATGTACCACTTAGGTTTTTCCTCATTTTTACCAAAAGGCTTAGTATATGGATACATAAGCAAGTTTGTTTCAACCAATTGGTAAAACATGGCTTCCTTAGATATATTAAATGAATTTGGATTTGGACATGGTTGTAATTGAGAAGTCAAATGAGTCTGGGATAGAGGTATCAAAATGGGTTCCCATTTGCTAGTATGATCAAGTGGGGACCTAACAAATGGAATGTTTGATGGATGTCACTCTGAAATAATGTGATTACTCATACTTCAAATAGAATTTAGTTTTTATAGATTGGAATCTACATGTAGATGAACACTCTCTTTTAAGAGTCAAAAATGTACATCCATATTGTCAGACATGTATCATTCTTGCTCTAGTGTAGACATCATATAGTTTAATGGAAATTAAATATAATATTAATCAAAGGATGGAAAAAATCAATGATGCATGCAAGGGGAAATATTGGATTGGAACTAGATTCAAATAAGAGAAAGGATGGATGTCATGACTTCATTGTTCCTAACCAATAAGTGTGGGAGATTAAATTGAAAGATAAGGAAATGATTTGAAATAGATCCTAATACATGATTTTAAAAAGATAAAATAATTTATTTGACCTTAGAATAGTTTGAATGACTTTAGAATGACTTGACTATGAATAGTTGATTTTGAATAGAGTTGCCAGATTAGACCTGAACTTGGAATAAGCCATATAAAGAAATGGGAAAATGAATTTAATTTAAATAGTGAAAGATTTTGGAATTGATAATATTTGATCTGAAAATAATAGAAAAAAATTTAATATCAATTCAAAATGACCTTAGAACTAAGAATTTAGGAACAAGGCCAGAATAGTTTTAACCCATGTGGATACAGTGATAGTACAATCTAAACTAAGAGAAGGTGTGGCTTGAGACAAAATTTGAACATAAGTAGTAGAAAAGAATAATTCAAAATCATAATGTGGACAAAGTAATGGTACACTTTGACACAGAAGGAAACACATTTAACCAAGACATGGATAGAGCAATGGTACAATTTCACACAAGAAAAGGGTATAAAACGTATGTGTTTTAAACAAGATTGAATGGAACAAATTTGACTAAAGACACAAACAGAGTAATACCTCTTAGTGTAAGTATAATGTGACAATGTTTGACCAAATAATGACTCAATAAATATTACCTTATGCTATAAAATAACATAGGTAAAGGATAAAATCACTGATCCTTTTGATATACTTGTTTTTGAAAGGGTAAAATTTGGGATTCTTTAAAAGTAATTAATTATTGTAGGTTATTGGTAGGATTTATACACCCATATTATATTAAAATTTCTTATGTAAAAGGTAATATTTTAGACTTTTTAACCTCTACATCCTTGCAATAGTGATAATTATGTGGTAAAAAGGTTTCTAGTCTAAACTTTTGTTTAGCAAAACTAAATGGTCCTGATATACCTTGTGATATGTGGGAATTTCAGAATTACCCATTAAGTGGATGCAATACTATCTAGATTGTTATGAAAAGGTCTTGTCCTTTTCTGAACCACTTCATCCATCAATTGATTAGTGAAATGTGATGTCTGGATTGCATAAAATTTGGGGATCTATTTAAGTTGCCAGGTTAACTAATCAACCACTATCTAATCAAATGGCATACCTAAGTTACATACCCCACTAGATTAGTGTGGATGTTAAGATGTTGGGAGATTAATTCACAAGTCAACATACCCTAAAGAACTTGTGAGAAGATGATGAAACCCTATTTTCTAAGATAAAAATAAAAAGGAATGTATTATCATTTTGATTCACATAACTCCCATTAAGGGCAAGAAAATAATATAATAGGTAAATCTTTGGGATTTAAAACAAATAGAATATTTGAATTTCTTAATCATCCAAATGAAAGAACATATGCATAAAACATACTCAAAACACACTTAAATAATAAGAAGTAACAAATAAAGTTGTACAAAATGAAAAATATTTGACAAATAAGCAAGTGTTATTTTTAGAACCCAAAACAAAACATGAATTGAAAACATGATTTATTTAAATAGATCAGTCTACTTTTGGAACCTACAAGAAAATAAGGTGAATAGTTTTTCTTAGGGGTCTTTGACAAACAAATAAGGTTTATTTTTTAGGTTTTTTCAACTCTTAGATTCTGACATAGAAGCATTTTCACCATTTACTAGGAAATAATTCCATCAATTTTAGAAAACTTGTTAAACAATATAAAATAGAACACAAAATATAATAGATAGAGAATAATTTCACCAAATATTGGATGATTTCATTGATTAAGAGAGTAATTTTATTAATAACAAGACAATTTCATTAAATATAAGGATAAATTTGATTTTTCTAATAATCAAAAAAGAAAACTGAGCCTAGAATAATTTTGCCACTTTTAGTGATGATTTCATTGATTTCATGATCATTTCATCATTTTGGAAAATTTTGTCATTTTAATTAAAAAAACACAATATTTTATTTTATGGTTTCATGCATATTTTCAATTACTTCATTTTTCCATAAATGAGAGGTGAAACTAACACCTGAGTCAAAAGTTATGGCCTTTAGAAGTTAAGTACAAAATATAGAAATTTTAAATGAATTCCTAGTTCTCATGACCAATTTGCTATTTTTAGGGATTAATTCACTTATATAACCATTTCACCATTTTCAGTGATGAAGTCACTGATTTTGAGGTTAATTTCACTATATTAGAGGATACTTTAAATAATTTTGAAGATAATTTTGCTAATTTGGCCTAAACCTGTACACAACACAGACCATAAAGTATATAATGGTGAATTTACTGACTAGAAGGTCAATTTCATCATTTTTAGGTCAATTTCATCGACTTTCAGATGATTTTATCAGGTTGGAGATGATTCCACTAATTTCTAAGATGATTTCACTAAATTTAAAACATACATATAAAATATAACATAGTAGAAAGTGCATAGATGATTTCACCAATTACAAAATGATTTCATTGATTAGCACAAAAATAGAGATGATTTATCCTTTTTTTGGGATGAATTCATCAATACATGGAGACAAATAAAATACATAAATTTAAATAAAAGGAACAAAATATCAAGATTATTTACAAATTAAGTTTAGTATATAGGCTCAAATGAAAGGTGTGGGTTGTGTGATCCAACTGAACATGCCATATGTGTTGATAGAATACAAATTATCTATGTTTTCACAAAGTTGTTAAGAACACAAAACAAAGTGATAAAAAGTACAAAAATACACACCTAGGACCTTGTGATCTCAATAAATATAAAGGAATATAATTCTTAAAGATTCAAACAAACATAATATAAAACCTCATTGTAACTTGATTTTGATGGGATGTGTGTCAAATGTAGCTTTAGATGGTATTTATCAATTCTAAATTGTAGTTATACACCTCCATTAATGATATAGACCATGTTTATTTGATCAAAGGAGTATAAGATTGATGCACAAAGAGACTTGATGATTTGACATCATTTCATTGTATAATTTGTGCATATTAATAATGATGTAAAGAGGTGTATTAATACAAAATCTAGATCAAGGAGGATCCTTCATCTTGAAATCAAGAAGAATAGTTGCCAGAGGGTTCTCAAGTGTGCACATAGATCAAGCACATGGATTAATGATGTGATCCCTTCATCTCAATAAATATGAAGGGTGGAGGATTACCTTTAAAAATATAAAGATGAATGAATATAAGACCTTCATCTTTTTTCCAAGATGAAAGGTGGAGGATGTTTACTATAAATATCAAAGATGAATGAAGGTGGGCTCCTTATCTTGTTTCCAAGATGAAGTGTGGAACATCCTCTCCAAGAAAGCACATGGATCTCAAAGGTGGGTCCTTCATCTTGTTTCCAAGATGAAAGGTGGAGAATAATCTCAATTTATTGCTAATTATTTGAATAATTGGTGTGCTCTCAAGGGTATATTCTTATGATCTCAAGATTCCTTTTTGCATGAAGATGTCCTTTAGAGGGGGACAAGAGAAAAATTAATAATTGAAAGAGTAAAAAAATAAATAGTTAAAAGACCTATTTAATTAATACAATGTGATGAATTGATTATTAGACCAAAATTGAGAAGGAGAACATGATTCAATAGAGAAGGAAAAATTGTCGAATCGATCAAAGAGGAAGAAATTGAACATATAAAATTGATAATTGAATAAATAAATTGATAATTGATAACTGAATAGAGAAATTAATCATAATGATAATTGAATAGAGAAATTTATCAAAATGATAATTTAATTGATCAGAATGATAATTGAATAGAAAAATTGACTAGTATGACATTGAATAGATAAATTGACTAAGTTATGTGCAATTATTTGGAAGTTGTTCCAATTTATAATTTTGACACAAAAATGATAAATATGGAGTTTCCATAGTTAGGAGTATAATAACCTATTGAAAGAATAGTAAAAAGTTAAAGTTATGAATTGGATTCAATCAAAAAGGATACAAGCCTAGTTTATGAATAAGATTATGAAGACCTTGTGACCCTAGTTTTCATCATAAGACTTCATATACTTGAAAGAATGTCTAAAATAGTGTGTGTCTAGTCTTTTTGCTAAGATTCATACAAAAGTGAGATTGAAAGTTATGTCTAGATTTATAGATCACTAATGAGAGTAAAATAATCCCTGTAATTCATAAGAAAGCTCAATTAGATCAAATATTGTTTCAATATTGAATTAAAGAACAAAATAATCCTATTCAAGACAAGACATGCCTATATTGAAGAAGACCTAGTGAACCCCCTTTTATAGGTAACCAAACCATATAAAAGTTATAAAACTTTTTAGAAATGTAAAATAAGTTGTTTATGAGGTGTAAAAGGTGATTTCAAGGTTTTAAATGACCTACAATTCAAGTTATTCCCTTTTCTTAGTATGTAGATTTGATAGTAAGGTCTATAAGCCCCAAACTTCTATTTTATTGCAATAATCACACATAGAGAGACACAAGAACTAAGTAATGGAAGTATATACCCTAGATATGAATGTAAAGACCCTTGGAATTCATGAATTATAGTGTTTTATCTAATTAAATAGTTGAAAAGGTGACATACCTATTTTATAAGGTCTATGAAAGTTTGTATTTCTTATCTTTTTATAACAGTTAAAAATCCAAGAAGGTAGTTCATGTTTATGAAATTAGAAATCATCAAGAGGAAAATAACTATTCTAACTAATTATTTTTCTGAACTTTGAGTCTTTTATTGAGTTTAATATCAAACTTACAAGAAGTCTATAAGTGTAGACATCCAAAACTAGCTACAATTGGCTTCCCACTAGACTTTAGACTAATTCCTACCAACCATTGTAAATTAAGCCTAAGAATCACTAAATGTCCAAAATTTTATTTTGTATAATTTATTAAATCTCATAATTATGTTAAAACATCCCTAATTGGGGTATTATGTCATATGCAATAATAACCTCTCATAGATTCATCCCTAATCACCTTGTAGCATCACAACTACCAATTTGGCTTATGCACCTATTAAATGGGGAACTTGCACACCTAATAAAATATTTAATGAACTAAAATGATAATAAAAATTAATGAAAAATAAAAACTTGATTAAATTCTTAGTTGAATTATCCATTTGAAAATAATGAATATCTAAAAATGGAAATTCAAAAATTCAAAATATCCAAGCCTTTCATCATTGCCTTTATGAGTTTTCAAACACTTTGAAAATATCATAAAATATCCAATTTGAGAGCCATGCCTAGTAATCACAAATCACAATAACAAGATAACTATTAACTCAACTTGAGTTATTTTTAACTCACCTAGGTTTAGTTTTAACCCATTCCAATCCTAAACTCAACCTTAACTCATCTAGGGTGAGAGTTAATTCTTAAAGATATAAATACAAGGCCTTACCTAATGAATTATAATCTATTTTTGTGCAAATTTATTATGCTTAAATATCTTTAGCAAGCTCTTTGATGTAGTGTCATAATGCTCAAATGCATTGCAAGTAGTGTTACCATACCCAAATCTTAAGCCAAACAACATAAAATACAAGGTGCCAAGGAGAGAAGGAGCTAGGAAAGCTTCATTTTCAAATACTTATTGATACACAAGTTGAGCAAGCCATTCAACAAGACATCTGGATCTCCAGTAAAGGTAAAAGACTTGTTTATTTTATGTTTTTTGTGCTTTCATTTAATTTTTGCTACCTAAGCTCCCCTTAGTGACTAGGCTAGAGTTATAAGATTTTAGTGTGTTCATTTCATCTGTTTTATGATACTAACACTATTCTAACCTCCAATCTATTGTCAAATTCATTGTTCACAATAATGATTCTTAAGAACAACACTAGGGCCAAGTTGAGTACAAGACCTATTAGAACCCCTACATCACAAAGCCTTATCCTTTTCATTCCCAACTAATTTTTTTATCAAATAACTTATATATTTTTTGTGATTTTTCCAACACTATATAAATTGTAAATTAAATTATAGAAATAAAGGGAATGATTCTTTGGTATATAGTTGTTTCAACTTCAAAAAAAATATTCTATGATCACTTACCACACCTTTCATAACATAATTATATGTAAAATTTCCATAAATTTTAACAACATTCAATAGCTTACAAGGCAAATTTTTATTACTCAACAAAAGTTTAAGGCACACAATAATGTGAACATGTGATAAAATATGTTATAAATTATAACACAATCTAAAAGGTGAAATCAACAAGAATATTTAAAAAGTGAAATGTTGAACAATATATGTATATAATATCCATAAAATCCATATAAAGACGTATAAAATGTGAACATAATATAACATCCTGGGTGAATGTCGAATAGGCATACAATGCCAAACAACTATGCATCAAGCCATATAGGTATATAAAAAAATGTCATAAGATATGATCTTAATCATGAAAATGCATCCCTCTCTTTTCCTTATTTTTAGAAGCCTCTCCCTTGGATGCCTTCCTCACAACTAGAGGTGTTAGGCAACTTTTTTCTACTTACACGGTAATACGTGATATTTTAATATCATGACTTTGACAGTCACAATATTTCCATAAAATAAGATATATTAAAATATCATGACATCAAAAGTCATGATATCACAATAAGTTTATAGATATTAATTGAACCTTGGTGATATATCCTTTAAATTGCTAGCGGTTAGGCTAACCATTTTGTACTAAGTTGCAATATTACAATTCTCATAGTAGTGATATTGCATTTGTTTTAGTGATTTTGTCATTATAGTAGTGATATTACATTTAATACCCTATTTTTACACAACTTATGATATTGTGATGATAGTCATAATTTTGTAGAGAGAGTTATGGTATTGCTCTATGTTCTATGACTTTGCACTATGTGTAAAAAACCAAAAACCTATGAGCAAGACTTGGGAAGTCATTTATTCATTCATGATGTACTTATAAGCACAAGGACCCTATAACATGTTTTTCAGGACCCAAAAGCTAAAAAAAATATTTAAAACACTTTTAACTTGCAAATTTCACATTTCAAATTGGTGTTTTAATAATCCTTTTGTTTAAATCATTTTAGTTTTGTTTAAAGCTTTCAATAAATAAATGACAAGTGGCCCAAAATTTAGAACACATTTCATCCTGGTGAAATAAAATTAACTCTCACATTTAGTTAGATATCTCATAATATTTTTTCATTTTATGCTTGTTTGTTGAAAGTTGTTTTGTTTTAGAAAAAATGAGTGACATGTATATGTTCTCCCCTCCCCTTTAGGCAACTTGGGTGATCAAAAGCACTCAATATTTACATTTGTTACTTTTGTCCAAAAGTGTGAAAATAATTTTGATAAGGCCCTCTCCAAATATCTATGGTTTGGGTGACCCCAAAACAACCATCAAGTCTTTTCACTTGTCTTTATTTTTCATGCATTTTAGATTTGAGCAGGAGTTCATCACTTCTTCATAGGTTCTTTAGGGAAGCATTGACCTAGGAATTCATCTCCTAACATAATTTCAACCACACTCCATGTTGGGTTATATAAATTGATGGTGACCCACTAGGATGCTTTTTTTGATTTTATCATAAGGGTCTTGAACAAAGTAATTTTTTATAACCACATTATCATAACTTGAACATCACACTACACTGAGAAAGCAATGGATGTAGTGGTTAGGGAAAGGACAAGTACTTTTCACAAGAAGTTGTTTGACATGAATCCAAATGACATAATTCTATATTTATTATTATCCACACTTGGGACCATCTAGAAACAAGCACAAATTGATAGTTTATAACAACCCCAATTGCCAAAAATGTACTATTGATGTAGTGTGAGTAGCCCAAAGTTCCATGTCACAATACAAACTATTGAGAGAAGAGGGGGTCTAAAAACCATAATTATCACATGATTTTACTTTTTGGATCAATAATTAAAATCCTATCAATAACAAGTATATTGATGGAATTTTCCAATACTATGCTACCTTTTCAATTTTAGGATGTAGGATGTTACACGTAGGTTTTTATGTCATTTTTTCCTTTCTTAAATGGTCTTAAGTCTAACTATTTATTTTAGATACCACATCAAAAAAAAATCATATTTATACATCACTCCTTTATTTGAGGAGGCATTATGCTAGCCATTTAACACCATATATTTGCCTTAAATTTTTTTTAAAACCTTTATGTGTGTCATTTGTTTAGAAAGGGTGTCATTATGCTGCCCAATTACTTCCAAGTTATTGTACCTTTGAGTCTTTAAACAAACCATTTGTCATACCTTATGATCAATATCACATCATTACATTTCTCTAATCATTTCAAATACATTTCCTTATGTCCAAATTTGAAACCAAACCCAAATGTGCCTTTTTGGATTTATACCTAGTGTTGTTATGTCATTCCATATTGTTTCGCTTATTTTCTATTTAAGAAGCCTTGTTTTATAAGTTGAATTTGATATTATTATTGACAAGTTTAAATCCAAACATTAATTTATTTTTCCCATTCCTTGTGTAATTTTGGCATAGACATCGATATTTCTATTTTGGGTTGTGTAACTTAGCCTAATTTTTTATTCAAATTGAAAACAATTTTTGTGCCTAAGTTTGGGGAAGTAGTCTATCTTCCATATGCCTATTATTCAATTCTTTTTTCCAATTGACCAAGTTTGTGTTTAAATTCTAAATTCCTAGTTTATGCCAAAGTGTTTAAAATTTGTTAGATTAAATCTCTTACCTTATTTTGTTTAAAGTCTAGCTTTTGTGCCTTTTCCAAAAGACCTAACACATCCATATTTTGAGCCTAGCTTTTGTGCCTTCTTCAAAAGACCTATAAAATTTTGTTTTCTATAGTTTAGACTCATTTTAAACACTTTATATCTAAAGTTTGTCATTCCAATTTTATTTCAACCGCTTGACCTTTTTGTGTAAGATATTTGATGTTAGACTATTTTAGACTAGGTTTTAACATAGACCTTTTTAGAGATATAGATCCACTCTTTGACCAAGTAAGACCAAGTTTGGACCATTTATCCTCTTGGAAATTAATTTTCAAATTTTATATAACTCTATTCCTCTTTCATGAAACATTCATCATTTATTTTAATGTCTTACTATACTCATAGTGGAGCTATGTACAATCTAGGATATGATAATGTGGTTATACAAAATTACTTCATTCAAGACCCTTATGGTGATGATGTAGTTTATGAGATAGATCCCTATCCTAATTAAAACACTCAATCTATGGAATAAATCCAAAATACCTTGGCTCAATAGTTAGTTAACATGCCTCCATACTGAAAGTAGGACCAAGAGCAAATAACATAGTACCTTGCTAGCATACAATCAGTTGTAGACCATGTTTAATGATAACCATATTATGTTACGATGCCAACAACATTTGATAATTATTTTTTTGATCATCACTTACTTGAAAATAAGGATGAATTTTTAGTTAGATTCATAGAGGTAAGGGCCAATTTTCCAACAAAGTTGATGCATGAAAATTTGCCTAATATAGTAAGAGGGCCTTATAATATACCTTATAACTAAACCATCGAGAAAGCCTATTATATAAATCCTAAATCACTTGTGATGATTTCATATCAAAACCATAGTATTCTTGTCATAATAAATGGCCTTGAAGAGTACCATTTTATATAAATGTAAACAACATATCAAACCTATTTGATCTTAGTACTAACTTTAATAACATGGCCATGTTAGATTCTCCACTCATCAAGTTATCTCCTTCAGTGAGAGTATTAATTAAATTTATAGGATAAGATAATTTGGGTATATACCTATTTGTGTAAATCACTTCAATTGGAGACATGTTTTGTACCCTAACTATTGAATAAGTGTCTACTACTTCTATGTAAACAAATGTGCCAAACACAATTGATAACATGTAAGTGTCTTCCAATGTAGGCCAAAGTGGTATAACTATACCAAAAACTAGTTCATAACAATTTCCTTTAGTTAAAACCATGATTGGTTCATAATAGCAAGGGGAAGTAAACTCTACATCCCAATCACAACAAACTACCTCTAATCCTGAAGTAGTTTCTTCATCAAGCATGCAACTATAAGTATTAAGTATTCAAGTGACAACTGGTGCCTTGCCTTAACACAACATGATGAATGTTACTCCACCAAAATAGGTGATGCTTAAAATTCCACAATAACAATCCCAAACTAATATATGAATGCAAAAAAGGTATAACATTATGCCACCTCAACAGGGGTAACCAATGTTCTACCTCATCAGGAAGTGACAATTATTCCTCTAAAATCATTTACCATCATGCCTTTAAAGTCACACACATTGTCTAATAAACAATGTATGTCTATTGTTCAATGATAAAAGCCAAACACTCTACAAGTGTCTACTTCACAACATGTGTTTTCAAAACCAAGAGGTAATACTTTCCAATAATTACCAGTCAAGAAATAAGTGAATTTCATTCCAAACATGCCTCAAATTTAACAATAGGGCCTTGTTTCAAAACAATTTCCCCTTATTTAGCCAGGTTTGACTAGTTGATATCAAGTCCCTAATCAACCTCAATAGATACAATACTTCACTCAAAGCCACATCCTTCTATCTTAGCCATAATTCCCCCAAAACTAGGCTTATATATTGAATCCAAACTAGAATATCACACAATAATTCATTTAATTTAAAAAAATCACCCCAATCCATGGTTGTATATTCCTGGCTAATTCCCTAGCCAAGCCAACATTCCATAATAAATCATGCTTCCATTATACCCTAATCAAGATAATCCACCTTTGACCACCCAACCTTCACCTCAAGCCAATGTTCCATCCAATTTCTTGGCACAAGAACTACAATAAATGAAGGATGGAATTGCCTCCATCCAAGTTGGGAAACAAAATAATAAGTTTAATTTGGATGATGTATGTTTCTACCCATGTAACATGGAGAATCTATAGATACCATTTCATCCAAGGTATAAACCATCAAAGTTTGACAAATACAAGCATAAAGGAGACCCTAAGGCACATTTAAATTAAAAAAATGGTGTTTTTCATTTGGTGTCTTACAATGACATATAGCTCGTAATTTTTTTCCTTAGAGTCTATCAAGATAGGGTTTGAAATGGTTTCTAAAATTCCTAAAGAACTCAGTATCTAATTTTGATAACCTTTTAGATGAATTTATGCAACATTTCTCCTACAATCTCAAACATGATATTTTATTGGTATATTTTACATAAGCCAAGTATAAGGCCAGTGAAATTTTTTCAATCTATCTACATCAATGGATAGCACTTTCTAGCTACTTCACCCATAGCTTACCAAATAGACAACTAGCCATTGTCAAGAATTTGCACAAGATATTCTATCATTTAGAGTGAAAATGTGCACATAACTTAATGGATATCATTGATAAAGCTTTGATAATTGAAAGGACCCTAATTAATAAAGGGATTATCAAGTTAACCTTGTTAAACCAAAATCATAACTAAAACCAAGGAAATGGCTAAAATTAGAACTAAAAATAAGTCCAAGCACAAGCATCAACACTCGCCCAAACCAATAATTATGAAAATACAAATAGTTTAAATACAACAATAATATTTTTGTAAATATAGTAACCAATTCATATCATGTCCAAATAATGCAAACACCATATGCTCTATCAACACCACAAATTCAAGTTACTCCTCACCAACAACTTATTTAACAAGTGTAGCTATCACAACCTAGACCAGATCAATAAATGCTACAACCTTTTACTTTACAAACCCATCCTATAAGGAGAAATGTGCCTACTCATCAAGGTTTTAGTGACCTTATAGAAACTATTGAAACCATGTTTCAAAATCTAGCCTTTGCTAAGTTGGTTAGTTGGCTTATTTTGAAACACTATCTTGAGGGTATTCCTTATCCAAATTGGTACTAAAAGAATGAATTATATGAATACCATCATGTTCATGGACATAATTTAAGTCATTATGTGCAATTCAAACATCTTATTGAAAATATGTTGGAAAATGGGGAGATAATATTACATAATAGAGATTCTACATCTAATCAAAACCTAGGTATTTATCAAAACCCTTTTCTGTAACATAACAATAATAACCAACAATAACAACATAAAATGCTAGAAAATTAGAAACAAAAGTATCAAAAACCACAATAATAACAACAAATCAAACAAAAATAACAATAATGTCAACCAAATGGATGGAACCAAGGCCATAACAATGCTAATAACCAAAATATTTACCACACAGTTACACATGACTACAACAAAGTTGTAAGTCATATTGTGGGAGCTCATGTTTCCACCATAACCATCAATCCAAGACTGAGTGCTAATATAATAGGACTAATTATAAGTATTTCTAATCAACCAACCTATGCTAATGATCATTCCTTGACCTAGGATCTCACATAAACACATTAACAAGCAAGGATAACTATTTTGGGACCTTATATTGATAACTCATCATTTACTTATGAACATATACAAGTGCACAAAAAACTAAGATTTATTAACAATGCTAATAACCAAAATATTTACCACATAGTCGCACATGACTACAACAAAGCTGTAAGTCATATTTTGGGAGCTCATGTTTCCACCATAACCATCAATCCAAGACTGAGTGCTAATATAATAAGACTATTTATAAATATTTCCAATCAACCAACCTATGCTAATGAACATTCCTTAACCTAGGATCACACATAAACACATTAGCAAGCAAGGATTACTATTATGGGACTTGATACTGATAAGTCATCATTTACTTATGAACATATACAAGTGCACGAAATACTAAGATTTATCCTATCTATACCCCCACCACCATCATTTACTAGAAATAATTGTTTTATATCTAATCCTAATTATGCAATCACAACTTAACAGTCAAAGATCACCATTCATATCCCACATCTATTTGCCACAAACCCATCCAACCCACCATTTTGGCTTAGAACAAGCCATATACCATTCTTATCCCACATACATATTCTATGTGTTAGACCTATACCTATCTCAAAATTTTATTTTGGGGAGACCTTGGATACTGTAGATGATGTTTGATCTCTATATGGATTTAACTATGTAAATTCAAAGCCAAATATCAAACTACTTGTTAAAGTGATAGAGACATTAAGACATAATGCAATAGATGAATATAAAATTCAAAACAAGGATTAAAATCCTAAATATAAGTTTTACACACCATGATTAAATAGAATTAAAATAAGAGGATTGGGATTAGGATTATCTTGACTCAAATTTTTGACATGATGATGTTGTTTGATCAATGATTATTGATGGTGGATTGATTGATTGTTTTGGCATGAAGACTCTATGAATTCTCAAGATGGTTTACATAGAGGAGGAGTAGATTTAAATATATTTTTGAGGGAGATATCAATGGTGGATATTTTTTAATTATATGAAGGAGATCAATGGATGATAATTAAAAGGAATTTAAAATTCATTGGAAACCTCTAGATTTGGAGGCTTTTAGAGAGGAGGGGTGAGAATAGAAAAGGTTCTAGATATAAAATATTATATAATCCTTTTTAAGGTTTAATGATGATTAGATGTGGGATTAGTTAAGAATTAGGTGAATGATTAGGTACTAGGGGTGTAGGAAAGCCTAGGCATAGGCTAGTAGGTGGGCCATTGGGAATTTAAAATTCCCAAATAATAGGTAAATGGGATTAGGATGGGATAATAGGGATATATAATAGAGAAATTTATGTAGAGGGATATAATAAGTTTAGTGGATGAAATAATATTGAATAAGAAGATATTAGATAAATGGATAGGAAAGGGGGGGGGTAAATTAGTGGGATAAATTAGAGTAAATAAAATAAGTAGAATTAGTGTCAACTAATAGGAATATTAGTGACAATAAAATAAGTAGATGAATTTAAGTGCATACATTTTTACCCTCTTTGAAAAGATATTATGAGTGGATCGAAGTATAATCATTAATGGTATTTCAAATAAAAACCATTTCATAGATGAATGTTAGTGGATATGATTCCCCCTCAAGTGCCATGTAGGGAAGAATGAGACAAATGGCCATTCAAAATAAGAAATGAGGGGTGGGATGAAATTGATGTTATTCAATATGTGAGGTAGATGATGAATTTGACTTGGTCAATGATCTATAGATTCTTGATGATGCCCTTGGCAAGGACACATGCACAGGGAGTAGAGATGACTATGTCATGGTTGTCACCCCATCCCAAGTGGGAATCAACCCTAACATGATGATTATAGGATTAAAAGGATGTAAGATTTATATGTATCTAAAGGAATTATGCATGCAAGGGATATCTATAGGCTAGGATAAGATGATGATTTGATAAGGTTAATGATGGGTGTAGCTTAAAGCTAAAGTTTTATCAATATGATAAAGATGATGAGAAAGATGGATGATGTGATCGAGTGACCAATAGACTACATCAAATTAAATAAATGAGTCATTAATGATGATAAATTTATGGGTTATTTTATTCCCTAATAGAGTGATAAACCATAAACCACATATGATTAATTGACCAATTAGTGATTGATGGAAAAAAAGATGGATGTTGGTATTTGTCAAGCCCAATATATAAGTGTAGGCAATTGACAAAATGATTAAGGAGATAGTTGCAGAGAATAGTGATTGATTAATTTATTAATCAAATATTTATAGATATATTAATTATTTTTTGGATTTAGGATGAAAATATGATGGAAGACAAGATAGATGCAATGATGGATGATTATTAAAGAGGATATAGTGATCGACCTATCTATTGGTATTATAGATTTACCAATACATGGATCAGACCTATGGATAAATTTTTCTTCCTTTTGAATCTATCACCTAAACTAAACTCAAACTAGCACTTTCTTAGAAAAGGGAGAGAGATTTTGACAATAACTTATGAAAGCATGTAAAAAGGGGTGATGCACCAATGGTTAGATTACTAAAAATTTCATAAGACACAATTTGAGACACATTAAAAACTAAATAATATCAATATCGCATAATTTTTTTATAATAAGGCATTAATCATTTATCAAATTAGCATGAGAGGGAAAATATCCATTTTCAAGCTAGACAACAAACTATAAATTGAACTTATAATAACCTATGAGAAATACTAAGCACTTATTTAAGGTCATAAAAAATCATACATATAAAAGGAACATTTATTAATTTAACCATAGTACATGAATTCATGGGACACACTTCAATCTAGCTTAGAAAAATGTTGGAATTCAGTCTTTATTGCTTCAAAAGGTGTTATAGTACAAATTTTGATAGAGTTTGGTCATACCAAAAAAGAGGGATATGATTTAAGGCTTATAAGCCTATATTTATATAAAAATGAAGAAGAGATAGAGAAATAAGAAGATATAAAACATCAAATGAGGTCCAACTACTCTTAATGGATTAGCATTCTCAAGGATGTTGATTCATGACCTTATCAACAAGGAACAAATTCTTTAAAAGAATTAAATGCCCATTTCCCTTATCCAACCTCCAAGTCTCTTATTAAAACTCCATGTTATTATATATTTGATTTTTTGATGAGGACCATGCTTTAGAATTGATAGAATTATGTCACATCTAATTTGGGTGGCCAACTATACATATTTAATGAAAAAGTGACCTTGATGATAGGCAAGACACATCTCCATGGTTTTTATTTTATCTAATATCAAACATAGGTCTATTTATAGGTGAAAATAAATCTAATTATTGGTTTTCACATAGTCATAGTATCCATGGAAACTTATAATTTTTTAATCCTTGCTTCACAATCACTAGTCTATCTTTGGCCTCTATTTTAGGTCCAAAGGACCTATCTTACCTATATGGACCTCTACTATAAATTATTGGTCCAATTGGTTCCACTTGGGTCTTGATTAAGATATAGTTAATTTTTTCTTATCTTTAAAATGGTCAAATAATTACCCATTAGCTTCTATCAAAAATGTCTTAGGCTCACCTTTTACTTATTAGTTGTTGATTACCAACTTAGATCATTGACATGTTGACCCATCTCACTCCATTGATTCTACTTGATATAAATGTCCATTGATCATTAATCCCATAAAAAATATAGCATGGTTTTTCCACTTTTCATTCATGTATTTGATCTTAGTATCCTTTGACCTCTTTAACCTTCACTTATTATTAGATCTGAATGTATGATCGAGTGAGGACCATTAGATTTGATGGGACCCACTATTTAAAATCCAATGGCTACTTCACGAGCTTAAAATTAACATCCTTAATATCATAAAATTAAATTTGTATGATAATTATTGAAATTCATGAATCTATAAAATTTAATCTCAAGAGGATTTGTTTTGTTTGAGATTAAACTTGACATTAACATGAATGTTTTATGTTGAAAATCCAACTTTAAAAGCTTATAACTTAAGCCAAAAATATTGCATGGTTATAAAAATTTCAAAGGATGATCCTTTCATGTATAAATTCCTATAATTATAATCCTTTGGCTCATGAGGGATTCGTGAGTGAAGATAAAAATTGCATAAGTGGACCAGTCCATTTGTTCCTATGTGATATCCTGGTGATAGTCTAGTTATTAAACTTTGCAAAATCAATATTTTTATAAACATTTCAAGGCTTTGATGATATCTTAAAGTTGTACAACCTATTTCATGTTATTTGACACCATAGAAACTTCCTGGAATCTTCACCTATAATTTTAGACTTGTGCCTTGAAGATCAATCAGATCACACTTTAAGCTTGCTTAAAGTGTTTCAAAATATTTGCAAAATCTACATGATCTCCAATTGAGGTTTATATACTCCTTGTGACATTGGGTCACTTTTCAATTAGGATATTTCTCCTTCCATTGGAATCTTATATTAGGCACATTTTTTATATGTAGAGCAAATTCGGTCAACATCTTTGATGACTTAGTTGGGTAGCATGCCTACTATGCTTAAGAACTCAGACCAAATACATGAATCTTGGGTCATTTACATGATATATGGACCATTTAAATTGACTACAAGAAAACCTTTTGACTTGTAAAGGCAAATAATTTAAACATACAGGTAAAGGAAAAAACTTGAATGGAAAGTAGCATAATAAAGCAAAGACAACTAACCTACTAAACAATTGTTCAACAAAGCACTTATTTGGGAAAAGACAAAAATGAAACTAATGTGTTATAAAAAACACTTAGATAAAAATAAAAAAACTATGTATAGGGTAATTATTTTTTTTAATAGTAGTGCTTTATATGTATCCCACTGACTAGGATAGGAAGCACTTCACCATTAATTCTTGTGAGTTGGAAAGCATTATGGGATTTGCAGCTGGAGATTGTGTATGGAACACTGTGGAGAGATTCAAATTTTATGTTCCCTCCTATCTTAGCTCTATCCTCATCCCACTTGAGGACCAAATATCCTTCTTGAAAAATTCTTGAAGAAGCTCCTTTATAAAAGTATTTTTTTACCATTGTTTGATGGTTTTCCATAGCTAACATGGACTTCTACCTTGTCTTTTCTAGCTCCATGAACTTATCATATCTTATTTCCATTGGATCATTCTCAAAAATCTCAAGTTAATGCATTAATTCCAAAGTAGGGAATTCAATATAAATAGGCATTCTTACTTTTTAACCATATACTAGCTTGTATGGATAATTGGCTATTGACCTCTTATAGGTGATCCTATCATCCCACAAAGATGACTTCAATTTGAGATGTCATGATCTCTGATTGTCTTCAATAGTGCTCCTAATGATCTTTAAAAAATTCTTGTTAGTGGATTGTGTAAGACCATTACCTTATGGATAATAGTTTGATGAGGTACTAAGAAAAATACTATGTTAAACTACCCATTGGCTGATCTTAGATCCTACAAAAGCCATAGCATTATCAAAAATTATGGTTGAAGGGACCCCAAATCTAGTAATCAAAACTTCATAGAAGTTCAGAACACTAGTTTCATTAGCTTATTTTAATGCTATTGCCTCTATCCATCTAGTAAAATAATTTGTGACAGTTAGGATCCACTTGTATCCTAAGCTTGAAGGGGGTATTAATAAGACCAATAAAGTCTAATACCCATTAGATAAAGGGTTGACTTACTAAAATTGGTTATACAGGTAAGAATGCAATCTTCCTCTTTCCAAAAAATATGGCACATTATCTGCATTTCCTAACCCATGTATGACAATTACCAAATTAACTTCGCCAATAATACCCACCTCTAATTATCTTATCAATTATGATCCTTGCTTAATAACGTTCTCCACCATGTCCATCATGGAATTTCTAAAGTAACCTCTATGTTTCACCTGGTTCTATGCATATTAGCAATATTCCATTAAGATCCTTTTTGAACAATAGATTATCAATAAGAAGGAATGGAATTGACTATAATATAAAATATCTCATCTTTGAAAGAGTGAGATGAGAAGGATAAACATCATATTATAGGAATCTTACCATATCTTGGAACTAGCTAGAAGGTGGAGTGTGATCAATTAAAACTTCTTCATCATTGGACACCATAACCAGTTCATTAGTCTCTTGCAAGTCCTGGGCTAGATGTTCACAAAGTCCTTTACCTCTAACCAACTTTATGACCTTGATCTAAAAATCATATTCCATTACTTTGATTATCCAACTAGATTTTTTGTCATTTATATCTTTGCTCAAAATGAAATCCTTAACACTTGGATGTGCAACCATTAGATGTATCTTATTATTGGATAACAAGTACCTAAATTTTTTAAGAGACATTATGAATAAATGTACATGCTTTTCAAAAAAATAATACCTTGTTTCATATTTTTCTAATCATTTAATGAATAAGGCTATTATCTTCTCTAAATTTTCTTTATTTTACTATATGAGAATACATAAAATTGTGTCAATGTTAGCATAGGTGTATAAGAATAATTAGTTTATGAAGTCAGGTTTTAGGAGTGTAGGAGCACTAACTATAACTTTCTTGATCTCTTCAAAACTTATTACTTCTTATTTGGACCAACTAAAACTCTAAACCTTCTTTAGAATGGCTATGAGTGGCCTAGCTAAAGTAGAAAAATTTAAAATGTATCTCCTTATGAAATGGATCATGCTAAAAAGCTTTGAAAGGATTTTGTGCTTAGGCAAGGAAAGTGCAAGAATTGAGTCTATCCTATTAGAATCTATGCTTGTACCATTTTTTGAAATTACATATCTAATAAGCCTACCTTTGTGGATAGAGAAAACAAACTTTTTTGGATTCAAAGACACTCCAAATTGTTTGCATCCTTAAAACACTTATCTGAGGTGAATCATATGCTTATCTTCACTATTAGATAATATTTTTATGCCATCCAAATAAACAAGTATAAACTTGTTAAGGAGACCTTGAAATCCTAAGTCTATGTATTTTTGAAAAGTGACTCCAACATTAGATAAGCTAAAAGGCATATTTATATATGAAAATGTCCCCCACTTTATGGTGAGGGTTATTTTGAATTAGTCTTCTTTTTTGACCAAAATCTATTTATAATCACTATAACCATATAAAAAAGAAAACCTACAACTATCTATAAAATCTACTCCATTTATGGCAATGGATAGTGGTCTTTAAGAGAGGCCTTATTTAAGTCATGAAATTCAACACATAGCCTTATTTCACCATTATTTTTCCATACTAGAACAAGGTTTTCTACCCAAGTTGAGTGTTTAATTAGAAATATGATAGCTGACTCAATGAGCTTATGCAGCTCAACTCTCATCAAAGGTTCAAGATTTGGGTTAATAAGCCTTTGTCTCTATCTAACTTTCCTAGTCTCATATTCTAACTCAATGGTATGTTGAGCTAGAGTTGGATCAAATCCTTTGAGGTCATTGTACTTCCATGCAAAGACATCTAGAAAACTTGAACATAACTTAATAAAAGTTTCCTTTTATGAAGATGTACAAACTTTGTCCATACTTAAAACTCTTATCAGTTGTATATCTACATTTATATAGTGTTCCTCCTTAGTTAATAAAGAAAAAATTTATTTTATAAATTCATCATCTCTAATGAATATGTTTTCAAGGGTGACCAAGCCTTTAGGAAATTTTTTTATCTTTAATTGCATAATTTGGTCACCATACTATTGCAAATGTTTTTAATGGTTCTTTGAGGAGAACTTAGCTTTGTCTTGTAAGAATATGACAAAATAACTATCATCTTCAAATACTTTCTAATTGTTATGATTTTATAGAATATAAGGCCTCATAATTACCTTGATGTGTCATTCAATCTTTTAATTTTTTTTAATGTAATTTGGGATATTGAATTATGACCTAATAGCAACCAACTTGTCTGCTTGCTTATTCTTATTTCTTGATATGGCTTGGATATTAAAATCTTGGAAGTATTCAACTAGGTCCCATACCCTATTATTATAGGACATAATTAGTGGTTTCTTACATATATTAAGATCCCTTAGTGAACTACCAATTCACTATCTCTAAAAACTTGTAAAGAATTAACCTTCATCTTTCTTGCCCATTGCAAACCATGCACTAGTGCTTCATATTCAATAATAGTATTGGAAAAACCAAACTAAAACTTGATAAAAGAGAAATAATTTTAATTATTTGGATAAATTAACATCATTCTAACTCTAGTTCCATGTTTTTTCCTAGATCCATCAAAATATAGTTGCCATAATCCATCACTAGGTGGATCATCTTTCATCAATGTTAGAATTGGTGCATAATTTTCATGAAGACAATAGACACCAAGTACTTCTTATTAAATTAAATTGTATGGATTATTTCAATAAAAATTAAAGGCCCATTAATCAATTAAAATATTTGGGACTCTATCTAGAGGTGATTCAAACTCCACCTCACTATTTCTAGTACGTTATCTAAGATAACACAATTGGTGTTCACCATACTTGTCATATATAGATCTAAATGAAATATTGAAATAGATTCAAAATGTATTGTCACCTTGGTACTATACCTAGTCTTGAAAATTAAATAGGTCCAATCAACTGACAAATATCCTCTGATATTTAAAGTAAAGTCTCTTGATAGGCACATGGAAAAATAGGGAGGCAAGTCCACTACAACTACATCTTGCTGAGTAATAACATTGAAGAAAACATGTAATGTCAGTTATAGATATTTTATTTGCCTATTGTCTTTTTTGGTGACCCACCTAATTACAATACTCCTTTGTTATTTGGCTCATAGATAATATAAAACTTGTCTGTAATTTGTTTGGGCATGACAGTACTACTAGCTCCACTATCTACCATACAATTATGGACTAAGTAGTCACTAACTATAAAAGAGAGATAAAAAGGAGGTATTTTGTTTTATCTTACATTTATTTTTTCCAAATTTATAATGTTATGTACCTACTAATTATGTTTCTTGATTTTCTAGTTTGAATTGGCCAAGACAGCTTCTTGTTTCTCAACTAGTTCTTTAGATACCTTAAGATATGAAATCTCTTGAATAATCATGTCCTTTTGACTTGGAATGGCATGGGAATATGACATGATAATACTAAAATTTTATTTCTTCATTTGATCTATTATGTTGAATGATGGTCCACTAACCTTTGGTTATAACTTTTGAACCACTGGTTATTGTCTAATTAGAGGCATTTGTGGAACTTTCACTATCTCTACATTCTGAATCTTTTATGTTATAGGAACAACAAATTTATCTTTGACTCTCTTGGAAATAAAATTAGGAACACTATAAGTATTTATCACATATTGAGCTTCCTCAACTTGTCTTTTTTTATCTCTAGTTAGAGATGCAACTTGACCATTTGTGTTGCTAGTTTCACCAACTTGGTTGAATGCAATATGATCATCCAACTACCAATTAACATTGATGGCATCAAGATTCCCTAGAAATTTTTGAGTTTCTCCTTGGAATGCCATATTCAAGTCTTGATACTGACCAACTTAAATAGAGAACTCTTTTTGTGTCATTTGTGTCATAGTAATATCTTGTGATACAAAGGCTTGATTTTGGATGTCATTTAGATTAAAAGGCTACCAACCTGAATCTTGCATCAAGTTATTTTAAGGAATAATATATTTTAATCTATAAGGTACATTAGGATCAAGGGTTGCATATGGCTTAGTTTGGGTTATGACTCCTTAATTTTGATAAGGTTTCCTATTATCCTTGAAACCTTGATAAGAGGGTCATTGGTTATTAAAGGAATGATAATTATTTTGATTTTAATGATGATAAGGTCCTTGGTAATGTTGTCTCTTGAATTAAACAATATCATTTCAAAAATCTTGTAACATGATTTTCAGATCACCAATCTCATTAGCTTGATTATGTTGGGCTATAACTTGGACTTTTGGAGATGGAATAGGAGCTATCGATGGAAACTAGGGAACTTGGGGAGGAGGAACAAGTTAAAATTTTAGTAATATGGGCATTAAAGGCCTTTGATAAAGTTTACTAGATTATATTAATCTATTTTTTGCTCTTATTACAATTTCATAGGCATTTGGTAAGGTATTACAACTCATAGACTATATCATGACACTTATATCAAAATTAAGGTCCTTAAAATAGTAAAAAAAATCATATTCTAGAGATGGTCTAACCAATATAGGGATCCTAATCCATATCTTTTGGAATTTGAGGTTAAAATCAAACATGAATTTATGAGGTACCTTTATATGTTAGTTAGTTATTCAACCAAATATAGATGATCAAAATTTGATTCAAATTGCCTAACTAAGGCTACACCTAAATCATCCCAAGTAGAAAAGGAGGTCAAAGGAAGGTTCCTAAACCATTTCAATCTTTTCCTTTGAAGGAGGCACCAAGTAATCTGATAGCCACATTATCTTGAGCAACACCATGAATATAACATAGGTTGGAAACATATTGGGTATGCTCAATAGTATTTTTATCCCATTCTCCTGATAAAAAAGGGATACCTTTTAGGGAAGACATAGGGATGTCATCATATTAGTCTAAATTCTGGAGACTAACCTTATCAAATGGGACAAACACTTGATTCCTGATAACCATTTGGGTAAAAGAGATTTTTCTTATAGGGAAATTAGATTGGACTAAAAAAATAGAATGACCTAGAGAAACATGGTACTTTAGAGGATAAGATATTATACTATTAAATCTTGATCTTTTATAAGAAGTATATGGCAATTTAATATTTTAAAAGGAATACCTATACTTGATGATCTTGATGTAACCTTTGGCATGAAAGCACCATCTAGAAGATGTTGTGAACTCTAAAAATTGAAGTATCTTTAGTTTTTGATGATGGTATATGTCTCCTCCTTTTGCATTTTCTTCTTCTTAAAATTCAAACTTAAATTATGCCAAAGAAACTAGGTCCCACGAAGCATGCCAAAATTGTTAGTGTTCTAGATTTACACCCTATCTAAGAAGGGGATTGTTCAGATCTTCCTACTCAAATATAGTCCAACATGGGACTGATCTTGGGCTGTGGGTATCCTATTAATGGATTAAAACTATAGAGAAGGCTGACTTCCTTCGAGATATACCACCTAAAGTAAACTTAAACTAACACTTAATTGTAAAAGGGAGAGAGATTTTGATAATAACTTATGAAATCATGTAAAAAGGGGTGTTACACCAATTATTAGATCAGTCAAACTTATACAAAACACACTATGAGACACATTAAAAACTAAAGAATATCAATCTCACATGAATATTTTAGAATAAGGCAATAATTAGTTATTTAATTAGCATGAGAGGGAAAATATCCACTTTCAAGCTAGACAATAAACTATAAATTGCACTTATAATGACCTATGAGAACTAATAAGCACTTTCTAAAGGTGAGAAGACAAGGAACATACATTCACTTAACCACAATACATCAATTCATGTGACACACTTCAATCTAGCTTACAAAAATGGTGGAATTTTATCTTTATTACATCAAAAGGTGTTACAATATAAATTTTGTTAGAGTCTAGTCATACCAAAAAAGAGGGATATGATTTAAGGGTTAAAAGCCTATATTTATAGAAAAGAGAATGAGAGAGAAAACTGAGTAGATAGAAAACATTGAATGAGTTCCAACTACTCTTGTTGGATTAACATTCTTGAGGATGCTGATTCATGACCCTATCAACAAAGAACAAATTCTATAAAAGAATTAAATTTCCCATTACCCTTATTCAACTACCAAGTCTTTTCTTAAAACTCCATATTATTATCTATCAGATCTGCTAATGAGAACCATGTCTTGGAATTGATATAATTATACCACATCTACTTTAGGTGGCCAACTATACCTGCTTGTTGAAAAAGTGACTGCAATGATAGGGAAGACATGTCTCCATGGTCTGTATTTGCTCCAATATCAAACACAAGTCTATTTAAAGGTGAAATCCAATCCAATTATTAGTTTTAACATAGTCATAGAATCTATGGAAACTTGTAGATTTCTTATCCTTTCTTCATAATCACTGGTTTATCTTCATCCTCTATTTTAGGTCCAGAAGACCTATCTTACCTATATAGACCTCTATTGTTAATGCTTGGTCCTTTTGGTTCCATGTAGGTAGTGATCAAGATTTAGTTCCTTTATTCTTATCTTACCCATGGTTGAATAATGACTCATTGACTTCCATCTAAAATGTCCTAGGCTCACCCTTTGTTTATTGGTTATCGATTCCAATTCTAACCATTAACATGTTGACCCATCTCACTCTATTGATTCTACTTGGTATGAATTCCCATTGATCATTGATCCCATACCAAGCTAATGTAGTTCTGTCCCCTTGTCATTCATTTATTTTCTCTAAGGGCCTTTTGACCTCTGTAACCTTTGTTCACTATTATATATGAATGTACGATTGAGTGAGGACAATTAGATTTGATGGGACCCACTATTTGAAATCTAATAGCTACTTCACAAGATTAAAATTGTTGTTTTCACTCTTATAAAATGATTTTCATTTGAACATAATTGATGTTCACATGACCATCAAATTTAATCTCAAAAGGATTTGTTTTTTTCAAGTTTAAACTTGATGTTAGCATAGACATCTTATGTTATAGATTCAACTTTATAAGATTATAACTTGAGCCAAAAAGCTTGTGCAGGCCAAAAAAATTTAGAGGATAATCATGTCATGTATTACTTCTTAGATCTATAATCCTTTTGCTCATGAGGGCTTCCTAAGTGAAGATTAAAATTGCACAAGTATACTGGTCTATTTACTCCTACATGATGTCTTGATGATGCTCTAGTTCTTAAACTTTTAAAAATCCATATTTTGTTCAATATTTCAAAGATCCAATGATCTCCTAAAGCTTTTTAAACCTAGTTCATGTTCTTAGACACCATGACAATTGCTTGGAATCTTCACCTATAGTTATAGACCTATCCCTTGAAGATCAATTAGATCACCCTTTAAGCTTGCTTCAAGTGTTTCAAAATATTTTCAAAAGCTATATGATCTTCACTTGAGGTATATCTGGTCCTTATGACATTGTGTCACTCTTCAATCAATATCATGCTCCTTCCACTAGACTCTTGTACTAGGCACATCTTTTGTATGTAGATGAAATTTGGTCAACACTATCCTTGGGTACTAAAAATTGATGAAGTTCTACCCACATGGTATGAAAAGACCTCATGCCAATGTAGTTCTAACTAAGAGATGATGATGATGATAATAATGTAGATGAAAATTGAGTTCTATGGATTAAATCTAACTAATTTAAACCACTCACATCTCAAACCACTAAGTAAAGTCTAAAAACATTAGACTTAAGTGAAATTAGATGAATAATTTATTAAATCATACACTTAAATCCTAAAGATAAATTATATAAAACAATATCAAATGGAATGAAAATAAAGAGATTAAGATGATTAATTACTTTGAATCAAATTTGTGACATTATGATGGCATGATTGAGGATGTTTGATGATTGATTCATGGACATGGATTTAATGTTTGGTTTCTAGTTGGCTCTAATAGAGGAGTGTCCTTATTTAAATAGAGGAAGGAGGGAAGAATTAATGGTTGAGGTTTAAACTTTGGGGGAGGGAGATCAAGGGTCAAGGATTATCCATGGAATTTAAAATACCTTAGAAGCCTCTAGATTTAGAGGATTCTAGAGAGGAGGGGTTAGAATAGAGAGGATTATAGAATACTCAAATTCTTGAATATTCTTAGGGATTAATTAGGTTTAGGGATATATTGGATAGGGATTAGGTAAGGATTAGGGACTAGGGGTCTAGGAGATCCTAGGCATAGGCTAGTAGGTGGGCTATTGGGAATTTAAAATTCCAAAATAATAGGTAAATTGGATTGAGATGGGATAATAGATATTTAGGATATATTAGTTGATGAAGTGTGATAGAATAAGGATAGTGGATGAAGAAATATTTAAGGGGATATTAGATAAATGGTTAGGAAAGGGGAGATAAATTAGTGAGATAAATTGGAGTAAATGAGATAAGTAAAATTAATATCGACTAATAAGAATATTAGTGACAATATTATGAGTGAATTTAGGTCCATACATTTTTTTCCTCTTTGAAAGGGAATTAAAAGTGGATCAAAGTGGAAGGAGTAATGGTCTTTCAAATAAAAACCATGTTGTGAATGAATGTTAGTAGATGATGTTAAGGGATATGATGCCCCCTCGAGGGACATGTGGGGAAGAATAAGGTAGAAGGCCACTCAAAATAAGAAATGATGGGTGGGATGTAATGGGTAGATAAGGGTATGGGATGCTAGATGTGAGATAGAGGATGAAGAAGATGTATTTGACTCGAGTAATGAGATATAAATTGATGATGCGCCTGGAAAAGATACATGCAAAGGGAGTAGAGATGATTGGGTCAAGGTTCTTAACACATCCCAAGGGGAATAAAATGTAAGATGATGATGATAGGATTAAAATTCCATAAGTTTTAGATGTATCCCAATCAAGGATGCATAAAACAGAGAGTTATAGGCCAGGATAAGACAATGATTTAAAAATGATGGGTGTATCTGAAAGTTAAAATTATTTGATATGAAAAAGATGATGATAGAGAATAATTTATATGATAAAGTGACCAATGAGTAATGATGATGCCCCTAGTAAAGACACAAGCAAGGGAGTGAGAAAGGAGATAGTGGTTGAGCTATCCTTGGGCACTAAAAAGTGGCCAAGTGATACATACATAGTTTGAAAAGACTTCAGGTTGATGTAGTTATGACTAGAGGATAAAGGATGATGATGAAGATGATTAGTGACTAGAAGATAAAGATGACTAGTTAGGATAAAAATATTAGATGTTAGTTGGACAGGTTAAGAGGATTATATTAGTGATGAGATAATTAGATAAGTGATGAGGGTGTAGATGGTAAAGCCATCACAAATGTCATAAGGCTCATCATAGTCTAAGTAATATAATAAATATGCCACTTGATAGTATGCCCCATGATATAAGCCTGACCAAGAGGACATGATGGCAAAGTAAATGGGAAAATAGTGAAGTCTACATCCTTGAGGGCACTTATAAGCATTATTATAGCTTTGGGTGACATCATAGCATCCCTATTCATTACCCAATAGATAAAAAAACATGATACAAATAAAACACAATATAAATAATATATATACATGATAAAATACATAAAAATAAGACAAATAAAATAAACAAGTAACACACATGGGTATCTACATGTAGTGTCCTAATGTCTTATCTAATAATTGGATGAGTGACTAGGTCATGGGTTGGATGATCATGATGTGATTATGGAATTAGGATGGACTTGGATTTGGATAGGGTGATTATGATTAAGATTAGGCTAAAATGTTACCCCTATTTGAGGGTAGAAGGATGGAGGATGGGAGAAGTCTTTGAATATTGATTTGGTCTTGAAATTGAATCAAAAAGTGGTGAAGGAAGGTGATTTAGAAAAGTGATGAACAAGGATTACCAATAGACATGGCCCTACAAGAGTTCAATATGGCAAGGAAACTAGGAGATGATGGGATCAAATACACTTCATAATAGTAAAGAGTGATTGGATGGGTGTTATGTATGAAGAGGTAATGATAAAGAATGTGATGGGATAAATTACCTTTCATACTAGCAAAGAAGTGAGTTGATGGGTACTAGGTTTGAATAGGCAATGATAGAGAAATGATGGGTATCAAACTAAATTCTTTGACAAGGTGATGTATGTTAATAATACTTAGCCAAAAGGATGATGAAGATATGATGGGATAGGTGACCACTTCAATTTGGTTTTAAGACCAAATGTGGTATCCAAAGATGGGAAGATATGAATCAGATGGAGATGGATGTGACTATGAGATTTGAGATAAGACAAGACACCATAGACAATTTCTAGATTTTTTTAGATTTTATAATTTCTAGGGTTTTTGACATATTTCAAAATTTTACAGATTTTGGAATATGTATGTATACTATGTAAATCGGGTTAATAGAAAAGGGAATACCAAGCCTATCAATTAGGATAAGGATGGATGGGATGAAAAAAAGGGTGAGGATGATGTGGAAAAGGGGATAAGGACCAAGAAAGAAGGGACTTAGGATTGCCAATGAACACATCATGAAGGAACTAGATGTTTAGTTACTAGAGGGTCCATTAGAGGATATGCCAAGATGGTTCAAGAACATTTCTCAAGACACCTTCCACTTCTTTATGAAGGTCAAGATGTGAAGGAAGGACATAATGGGATGCATGATATAATGGTAGATAATAGATAAAGAACCATGGAGGGGGTGGATAAGGGATGGATTGGTGGATTATGCCCCCAAGTGTTGAGGTACAATATGGATAATAGATTATTTTATCGTGATGCTAGAAACTAGTTTTCATCATGGTACTTTCCCAAGGTGATATAAGACTAGTTTTCACCATTAAACAAATGTTATTTTTTGGATGGCATCTCAATATATTAGAGGTGGGAAAGAAGAAATATCTAGGCATTATTATGATATTTATCCAACACCTATTCTATGATGGATGCTAGATGTCTGGATATCTTGGTGGAATTTAGTGATTCTTGATGATAACCTCTCTAGATATCTAAACTAGGTGTCTTCATCACCCCTATGAGAGACAATGTTTCACAAGGAGGTAATGTGAGGTATGGATTCCATTGGATCTTGATAGAGATGTATGGGAATTAAATAGATGATATACTTGATGGGTTTATGGGTTCATGATAGGATGATGTGATGAGTGATGGAGATTAGTACTAGAAGTCATATGCATCATTAGAGATGTGGGGCATACTTCATTTGATTGGTGTTAATTGATAAAATATTATAGGAGATCCAAGAAACTTTGACTTTGTGGTTCATCTTTGATCTAATCACTTAATGGATAATTAGCTATGATTTTGACATTATTTGGATTCTGACTACCCATTGGTGCCTAATTTTGGGCTTCACTAGGGGAGATTGATTTTTGACTTGATAAATGATGATTTCAACATTGACATTCCTCTAGTGCTTGATATGGGGCTTCACTAGGGGAAGGCATATTCAGATTTGGCTAATGATTAGAATCTTCTTGACTTTGAATTATGAGATCAAATATGGCTTGATTATGATTTATGACTTTTGGAATATGGTCTTACAACTCTATTTTTATTGCACACATTATATTATGCAAGAAAAGATCCAATAATGTATGTTTATGTTTTTCCTTATGGAGGGAGTGCATAAATGATCATTGAAAACAAAAAAAGGATCAATGATTGATGGAGGTGGGGGAGATGATATGATGAGGTTAATGATTAGTGATGGGGAATCATAGTCTTCATAAGGGTTCTTAAGAGACCTAGTTTCAACATCATAGAAAATTTCCTCAAGGTCAATAAAAAAATCACTACAACTAGTTACAGTGGACACATATAAAATATGATCAAATTTACTTTAATAATCTTCAATAGATAAAACATGTAAGAATTTTGTTATGTCTTCATCATCTTTAATGGGATCCAAAGGTATGCTTGATGATGGATTAGAGGTACCTAGATTAGAGCTAGCCTAAAAAAGATAAGAATTATCAATAGCTACTACAACATCAATGAGGGATGATGCTTTTGATGAGGAGTTTAATTTGGATCTTGGTGTTGAACATGATCTTGATGAAGATAAGAATTATAATGGTGACTTTGGTGAAATGCTACTAGTATAAGTATGATTGTCTATAATTGACCTCTCAACAAGGGGTATTTGATGTGATGGGTGAGAGAGGGATGGTTTAGGATTGATAGGTTTGATAAAGATAGGCCCTTAGAATGGATAATGAGATATAGGAGGTTTAGTCTCATGGAGAATAGACTTGACTTTGATGGAGGATTTATCAAGGATGGGAGGATCATGTAGGATGGGTGTGGAGTTTAAACCTTTGATTATAAAGGGAAGGGCTTAATCATGATTAGGAAGGGAATCTTGGTATTATATTTTTATTCACCTAGGGATTAATAATCATCTAGTTCATCCTTGATTATTATGTCACCATGATCGATCAGGGCTTTAACATAATTATGGAAAGGCTGACATTGATTAATGGTATGACCCCAGATTCAATGATATGGATAGTATTGGGTTACTTTCATACTATAAGGTCTTAATCTTAGTGGGATAAATATGTTAGATAGGTGGATAGACCATCATTTTGGTAATGACTAATTATTTAAAAAGGGATACCAAGGAGACAGGAGGGGGAGTATAAGAACCTACTTCTCTTTATGACTAAGATGTGGAAGAATTATATTTGTGTTTAGATCATTATTGATGTGAGGGGGTGGGAGGATTCAAGGTGGCCAATATTAGATTCCCTTTGCTAGTATGGGAATTGGTAGATGGTGGTTTATGAATAGAAAATGGAGGATTAGTATGAGACTCACATGAAGGGGCTTGGACAAGAGGTGAAATGAGTTGAATGGGGTCAACACCTTTAGTAAGTGGTAAACCCATCACAATGAACTTCAAGAGGATCACATCCTTATGGGATAATATGTATTTCTTAATAAATATAATGTCTAACTCCATGGTGGTGGTTAAAGAGTGATGGATGATGGGAGGGAAGCTAAGGATTGAGTCTATTTCTTTGAAAACCTTTGTTTTAATGATAGAGCTAGTATAATAGGTGATGATGATGATGAGTTAGATTAAATATGATTAGGATGATATATGACTAATCTTATATTTCAAATGGATATTTAAATAGGTGCTAACATCCATCAATGATGCCTGGTTCTCAAGCTAGAAAAAGGATTGAGGATTTTATGGGTGCCTAGATTCCAAGGCTAACAACATGATGATTGGATGGGTGCTAGTTATGCATAGGCAAGGATGATAGAGACTAAATTTATTGATGGGTTTACTAGATTGAAATTTGACAAAGTGATAATATGCTATTAGAATATTGACTAGAGATCTAACCAATGGGATAAGTGATAGTGTATTAGGATGATAGAAGGATGTGGATAAGAAGACTATCTCAAGCCTTAAAATTTAATTTCCCAAGAAGGAGATTGGATGGAATTATTTGATTAAGGTGATTAGGGTACTAGAATAACGACAAGTGTGATAATAGGTGATGATGAAATGATGAAAGGGTAAGATTAGTGAGGTGGGGATAGTTTAGACTCATATGTGACCTAAAAAGCCAATTAAGATAAGATATGACAAGATTAAATTAGGTAGGTGATGAAGACAAGGCCAAGACAAGTGATGGGGTATGGACTTAAGACAAGATGTGGATGAGGGATTATGTGATTAAGATATTTAGGTGATGGTAGGATAACCAATGATGTGGGTTTAGGATAGGATATGGATAAAAGGATGTGTAAAAGAATAAAAGGTATGTCCAAGTGATGAGATAAGAATTTACAAGACAAGATGAAAGTGATGGGGATGTGGTTTAAGATGGGAGTGAATAATGGTTAGAATAAGATAAGGGTAAGACAAAAGTGCAATATGTACAAGATGATATCTAGGATGTACAAGATGATATATTGGTGATGGGGGTATGACTAGTTTTGGGTGGTTATAATGATAATATGGGATAAAAGGATGTATGAGAGGATAATGATATGTACAAGATGGTAATACAAAGATATATAAAATGATGACTAGGATATGTAAGTGATGGGGTAATGACTAATGATGGGTGGATTAGGTTAGACTAGGAGGGGGATGAGGTGATAGGACAATGTAAGGATATACAGGTTGGTATCTATAAGAGGATAATGACAAAGATGTACAAGATGAGATGTGGTTGATGGGGATGTGGATTAATATGGAGGGTGGATAATGGGATGATGACAAGGATGACCAAATGATAAAATAGTGTGACAAAGATAGACAAAGGATTGATTATGGGTTTAAGATAAGACGGGGTTGAGATTAGGATATGTAGATGATGGGGGTTTGGCCAATGGGTGGAGATGAATAGAATAGGATGGGATGAAAACAAGGTGGGGGATAGGATAAGGATATAAGAGGATGATATATGTAAGAGGATGATAATAAGGGTTGACAAGATGATGATGATGAGAGGAGATGATAGTTTTTATGAGACAAGAATATACAAAAGATAGATATATATAAAATGATAGTAGGATATACAAGATGGGTTGTGAAAAGGATTGAGCTAGGTGTATTAGTTTGGGTTAAGGATGACTCAGCTCATAAACAACATGAGTTTAGCACAAAACACACCCAAGAAATCAATTCACAACCTCTAATTAGTAAACTCAAGGGTGTGTAACTCAATGCCTACACCATCCAATAAATTCATGGCTGAGGTTGTAATTTGATGACCCATTACGATATCAACTGAACCCTCTTAATCCCACTCATACTTGATGGCTACTTCATATCTAATATTGACTCCTATAGTGGTACACTTGTTATGGCCAAAGGCTCTTATGCTTCATAAGTCTCTCTAGGTGCATCCCCTATATACACAAACATACAATGGGGTCTAAATCTATATAGGATGTTATTTGACTACCTTGTATCTTAGATCTTAATCCTCCCTCACTCCATAAAAGCCTTTATGGGTAATTACACTTAGGTGTGTAATGATAACTCTCCTAATTTATAGACTCTATATAAATAAGAAGTTTGGACTAGTGCATGGTGGTAAAATCCACAGTCACTAGTCCCCTATAAAAGAAAAGGGGTGGAGGGTTTATAGGTGGTCTTTGATCCCCTAGGAATCACCTCAAGGATGTAAGGGGGATAAAATACATAAACCATATCCCTCAAGATACAAATAGGTAGAATAAAATATTAATTAACTGATTATGATTAAGTGTGATAATTTAGAATATGAAAAAGATAGACAAGAATATATAAGACAAGGAGACATATACAAAACAATATATACAAGACAAAATGATTGAAATGTTTTATATAAGACAAGATAGATTATTTCAAAATGATTTACAAAGTTCCAAAAGGAGTCTTTAACAAGCATTTGTAATCACATAGTTAGTAATTTGATTGGCAATTTTAAATAGGCCACCTACAAGATGTGGATTAGTAGTTTGACCAATAGTCTTGAGGGGAAACTAGTAAGTCAAAATGTTAGACCAAAATATGACCTAAAAAATAATGATGTTACTTAGACAAAATATCAACTAGATTTACCCCTAAAAATATAATATATTAGTCTAGTAGGCCTTAAGATAAACACCCTAAAAAATTATGATTTAGCTTTATAATTTATTTGGGGTGAGTGGGCCATGAAATGGGGGTCTATGCACAATAACCCCTAGTGGGGTCAAGGGGTATCACCCCTTGTGAGCTCAAAAGTGAAATCCCCTTGCAGGGTCTGGGGGAAATGCCCCTAGCATACTCCTTGTCATGGTATGGTGCATGGTTAAGGGGCAGATCCCCCAGTGCTAAAGGCAATTCGAGCCTTGTGGGAGGCTTGAAATGACTAAACTTCATTAAAAATGACTAAAAAAATGCAATAAAAAGGGACAAAATTAAATACAAAAATTAATGCAAAATGGCAACTACATAGTGCAAAATCACAACCAAAAAGTGTAAAGTCACAACTAGGGGGATAAATCCATTGATTACAAGTTGTAGTTTTACCAAAGTTAGCAGACCATGATGGTTAATCCTATGAAAACATGACTGTTACATAATTTCATGACTGCAAGTGATAATGTCACTACCATCTATAAAATGAGAGTTGTGGTTTTGTGATAAACGAAAAAACCTCTAGATTTTAGATTATGGACCTAGACATATGTTTACACAAGTTATGATAGATTATTTAGGTGCATAAAATGTTTATTTATAGATAATTGTGATAGATTAAAAATTGATTTTATGATGTATCCAAAATTTTATAAACAAGTATGAAGATAGTTAAAACCCTATGTAATTTGTAGAACAAGAGATGTTTCTTATTGGATTGTATCGAAGTCGGCCTTATGGAAATTTTAGAGATAACCTGTACATAAAATAGAAGTCAAAATGATAAGTTTGTAAAATCACTACTGTAACCTACAATAACACAATTTACAAAACAAAAATGCATATTTATAAGTTGCGATTTTGTAGAGGATAGGTAGAAAGGTACAAGACTATGTTTGTGATTATTATGGGTGACCTCCCTATTTTGATCCTTTCCTATTATCCCTGTAAACTCAATAGATCACATGTATAAAAGAAATACCCTTATAAAATAGGGATAGAAAAAAATATGCCTTTTAAAACAAAAAACCTTTAGATATCATAATATAAGAGTGTTAGATACATAACTATGTGATGATGAGTTTCTGAAAAACATAAAGTGTTAGAATAAAACTTGCAAGTTAGAGGACAGTGGTCAAACATTAGTGCTTTTATGCAATTTTAAAAAATCATGAATTAAGACCCCAATACCATAAATTAAAAGACAAAGTAATAAATTTTTAAGTCATGATTTTGTAAAAAGATACAAACTTGTAACATAAATTGTTAGTAGTTTAAAAAATCATGACTCCTTATGCAAAACCACAACTTTCTTGATAAATTCATAATTCATGACTAGCAATATTATAAAAAAGGTAAAACTTTCAAAATTAAATAAAATGGTTAGTGGTTAAGTCTAATGTTTAGAATAAATTTGTGACTACCAAGGAAAAAATTAGGGCTACATAGTTTCCACTACTAGTGCAATGTCATAATTGAACCTGTACATGCAAATGTTTCAAAAGTATGAGTCTTTTCTCCTACCAATTGATCCTACAAGCTACCAAAAGGATTTATACAAAATAAAATAGTTGAATTGGTATCAAGTCCCACCTATTAGATAGTTTTCAATGATGTCATGATGATATCATAGAGGTGTCCAGGTGATTGGATGAAGTGCCTTGATAGTCTAAGTGACAATGACGATGTGTGCAATGTGTTTGTCCTAGTATGCTTGATGGAGGCTTGGTTGATCTTTAGTTTTGGCATGGTTAGAGATGTTTATGGATAAGTATGGTGATTTCAAGATGTGAAAGAGATCCCATAATAGGTCTTATTATTTTGAGTACTTATGTGCATAAGTGAAATTCATCTGGTAATCCATATTTTTCATCTAGACATTTTGGGTCCAATGATAGAAAATCTGAGTAGGTAGTTTGATGATGTCATAATTGCCATGTGTGGATGAGTCATATGGAGTTGGTCATATGGTTTCGATAAAAATATTCCCTAGTTACTATGCACTAAATTTGATGTCATGAAATGAAGTGCAACAAAATATATGCAAGTGTAAAGTTGGACTCCTAGGCAATTTGATAGTGTTTTCCCATACTTAGACAAATTTTTATGTGCCAAGAAAAATCCAAGTAAGCATATTGATGAAGTCATATTTAATATGTGTGTTAGTTTAAAAATGATTTGATTATATGGGTTTGTTTATTTTTTTGCCTAGTTGATATTCACTAAATTTTAGGTCATGCAAAGAAGCACATCAAAATATATGCATGTACAAAGTTGGCCTTCAAGGCAATCCTAGGCATAGTTGGTTCTGTGGTAGAAAAATCTAAATGATCAGATTAATGGAATAATATCTTGTATGTGAAAAGTTTATATGATTAGGTTAATATATTAATAGATTCTCCTATATGAGGAGATCATATGGCTCCAGTTTTAGGTCATGAGATTGATTGATAAAAAAGTTATTAAGGAGCAAAGATGGCCTTCTAGGTAGATCAAAGGTTCCCATAGTCAAATTTGGACAAGGTAAAGTTGAAGAAAATTTTGAAGAGATCAATGGATCATGTTTGATCTTAAGATGTTAGGAATAATCAAGAAGAGTAAGTGTTCAAATTTTAATGTGGAGTAGAGGTAAATATTAGGCTTCTTCTAAGATCTAATGATGAGCAGATGTTCATACATATATAGATCAATGGTGCGCATTGAGTGAGATGAGTTTAAAGTGTCCAATGTTTTTACAAATAAAGACCAAGATACATACATGATATCAATGGAGTGTATTAATTCAAATAGTCAAGATGAAGATCCAATGATGAGAGATGAAAGGTAAAGGTTGAACTAATTCAAAGAAGATTGATGATGCATGTTTAATAAAATACATGAGGACATGAGATGAGGACAAGGTGTTTGAAGTTTAACTATGAACATTTGAATTCAAATATTTGAATTTAACAAAGGAAAGACCAATGTTTGCTTTTTAGGCCATAGCATTTGATGTAGGAATAATTTGTTCATGGTGTAAAAATCAAATTTGTAGAGGAATCCAAGGCATGTCTAGAAATATAGATTTTTTGGTCCTAAAGTGTGTTAAATAAAAGTTATGAAGGTCCAAAGTTGACTATGTGTTTGACTATGTTCTTCAAATAACTTGATAAGGATAATTGAGCTTGTGTTGATGTTGTTTCGATGTTTCATGTTGTCTTAGCTATTGGAGAGTGTTGTATAATCCATAAGGATACTCTATGTAGATTTTGGAGGTCTGATCAATCTATCTTGATTATGAAAAATTCTTAATAAGCTAATTATGTGTTCATTCATGATGTTCCTATGTACCAAGTCATTGTTTGATTTGATTGATCATATGCGAAGGTGAGTACATATGAGTATGATCATTTAAATATCTCAAAGGGGTCATGTAGAGTGGATATATGCATTGGAAATTGGTCATGTGTTCTTTTTCTCTCTCAATGAAGTGCTAAATGTGTGAATATGTCTCCATGAGACCTATAAGGCCTATAAGGGCCTAATTGAAAGGTGTAGCTACTTAAGGGTGACCCATGGGTGTTATGGATGACCTATGTGGATGGTATTGAGATATGTCTCAATGTGATAGATGCATTAAGGGTTAAGGTATTCTTATTGGTCAACCAAGATGGTGATGATCATGAATGATCTATAAATACTGAAACCAAATGTGATGGTTTCTAGTTTTAGAAGAAGTGTGTGTATGTGAGAGGTGTGGAGTGAAGGAGAGGGAGAGCACTTAGTATATGAGTTGATGAGAAGAATAGACTATGGACTATGTGTATGACTTGTGGGTCATGTTTTTGATGTCAAAATAGTGCTCTTAAAGGTTGAGGATGAGAGAAGAGTTCTAGGGTGATCCAAAAGGATGTTTTAATGCTTTGAGTGTGTAGAGTTGAAGAGAGATGATAAAAAAAATTCTCCATAAAAATGGTAGGAAATCAATGTTTAGGAGATGTTGTGTTCATATGAATTATTGTGTTTGCTCAACATCTAGGGGTTTTTGGTCTCCTTATAAGGTGAAGCTTACTAAAAGTCTAGTTGTTGTGGTTTCTCAGCTAGACTGGTGTTATAACACCTTGTGGGATTGTAGTATCACTAAATAAGGGATTGTAGTTCCTTGATCAGTTATAGCTAGTCTAAATTTGTTCTTTTTATAATAGGAAAATAATCCAATTACAAGTTCTAGTGGGTTTTTTTCCCCCAAGAGGGTTTCCCACATATGTCATGTGTTATGTGCTTGATCTTGCATTGTCTCTCTTGTTCATTTATATAAATGATATGTATGCTTCATGAAATTCTTGTGGTAATTGACTAAGATTTTGAAAGGATTGAAATTGAAGTTGGATTATCTAGGCTCACTGATTCACCCCCCGTCTCAGTGATTATACCTCTAACTCCATTGTGGTCACCAAAATGTAGATGAAATTTATCTTTATGTATTAAATCTTGCTAATTTAAACAACTCAAATCTCAAACCACTAATTAAAATCTAAAGCCATTAGAGCTAAGTGAAATTATATGAACAAGTTATTGAATCATACACTTAAATCCTAAAGATAAATGATTTAAACCAAGATCAAACTAAATTAAAATAAAAAGATTAGGATGATTAATTACCTTGACTTAGATTTGTGACATTATGATGGCATGATTGAGGATACTTGATGATTGATTCATGGACATGGATTGAATGATTGGCTTCTAGTTTTCTCCAATGGAGGAGTGGCATTGTTTAAATAGAGGAAGGAGGGAAGAATCAATGGTTGAGGTTTAAACTTGGGGGAAGGAGATCAAGGGTTGAGGATTATCCAAGGAATTTAATTTTTTTTGGAAGCCTTTAGATTTAAAGGATTCTAGAGAGGAGGGGTTATAATAGAGAGGATTCTAGAATCCTCTTAGGGATTAACTAGGATTTGGAATAGATTAGATAGGGATAGGTAAGGATTAAAGACTAGAGGTGAGATCCTAGGCATAGGCTAGTAGGTGGGTCATTGGTAATATAAAATTACCAAATAATAGGTAAATGGGATGAAGATGGGATAATAGGGATTTTTAATAGATTAACTGATGAAGTGGGATAGAATAAGGTTAGTGGATGAAGAAATATTGAAGAAGAGGATATTAGATAAATGGCTAGGAAATGGGGGATAAATTATCAAGATAAATTAGAGTAAATGAGATAAGTGAAATTAGTGTCAACTAATAAGAATATTACTGACAATAATATAAGAAAGTGAATTTAGGTGCATTCAAATACATGAGATTCATGAAATCCCATCAACATTGAACTAGTGTCTTAAGTTCTCTCATTCAAGTATGGAGGTCACTATCAATGGATATTTACAACCCTATTAACATTGAAAATATTTAAAGGATGAGTATGAAAGCTAAAACTACCGTTTTGGCCTAGATCCAATTCTTAAGAAGGATAAAGGGAAAGAGATACTTGCTGACTTGCCAGAGGCCAATTACATTAACCTAGACAACCTTGATTCATCTTCTCATATTCAACTTCCTGAAATGTCCAATCATTTTACCATCACATCCAATAGCCTAGGATAATATCTAACTCATGACACATTCCACATTACCAAGCTTCCATAGAACCCCAAGTCCTATGGAATACCTAAATCTAAGTCACCTTGCATGGAATGGTAAAAAAAAGGGTAAGAAAAACTTTATAGTCTAACTCTTATCATTTTCACACCAACCACTACCCAAGAACAACACCCACTTGTAAATGATGGAACCTAGTTATACAATGAAAAATTGGTTGATTGGTATAAAAATGCCAAATATCTATTGCTAAATAGTATCATGGGGAATCATTCCTATAAAAGAGGAGGTCTTGATCCAAATTTGTAAGGAACTCTTGAGCCAATCTCTATGACATGATATAAAGGAATTTATGGTCTTATATTTAAACCATTTGGGGGTGATCCCATGTATCTTATTCATGTTCCAACATTAATGAATAGTTATGATGATGCCATTAGTGAAGTAAATTTTTATCATAACCTTTATAAAGACTTGGAAAATACCATACTATTTGAAATTCATGCCATTTATACTCTTACCCCACTTATTAGACACAATTTTCTTCCTCTATATCACTCTCAACTTATAGCTTGGGACCAAAAAGAATCCATAGTGCTTATAGATGATTTTGAGAATGATCAAGCCTTTTCCAATTTTATAGGCCTAAGAGACAATGTTTCATTGGGAGACCATAAACAAGGGTTCTAAATCAAACTAGATCTTTTAACCTGTTTTAGAGAATGGTTGAACACCCTTGGATACAACCAAATAAATAAAACATTGATTGAGGTCCCAAAGTGAAAATCTATTTGAGGAAATTTTAGAGTAGGGTAAATGTAAAGAGAAAGGCTAATATTTTGGTGAAAACCTATCTCAGGTGACATTAGATGGGGGTGTTCAACATTACTCAAACATAGCTCAAGTGACCACTAATAATGAGTTTATTTATGGGTCTAAGTTCAGTTCATAAGAACAACATGCATTTGATCAAACCATCTAAGAGTTTATAATAGTGTTTGTAACATAACCATCCCTACCATTAGGATATTTTGATTCATCTTGCCGAGGAGAACTTGAAGACCCAGTCCAAATAGAGGACTTTTCCATTGCAGGTAAATTCAAATCTTTACTATATATTTTAGAGGATGGTTCAACTCTTTTTATGGAAGACACTACACAATTCAACATAAGGACTCCAAATGACCTAAAATGGATCAAATTAGGCATGCACCTCACTAAGAAGGAACATGACATCTTTACATACCTTATAAGATAATTTTTTGACATATTTGCTTGGACCTATTTAGATATGCCATGTTTGGACCCTACCTTAGTTGTACACCACCTTGTTGTACATCTTGATGCCAAACTTTTGAAACATAAATTACATAAGATACATCCTCACATTGTTGTAATGGTAAAGAAAGAGTTATAAAATCTCTTAGAAGTGAGATGTATTCAATTGATTGACTATTCAGAGTGGATCTTAAATGTTGTGCTAGTTAGAAATAAGCCATAAAGAATCAGAATCTATATTAATTTTAGATACATAAACAAAGGCTACCTAATGATCATTTCATATAGCTCATCATATCTATATAAACTATCCATAAATTTTTGCCTTTGGTTATATATTGCACTGTATATAATAGTTAAGGTCTTATTTAAGTAGGAAATTAATGTAATTTGTCCTTTATTTGTATGTAATTTATTATTGATTTGTTACCTTGTTATTGTGTATAACTTAGATGAATAACATAGTTTTGAGTACAAAAACACATCCCAATGTTGGGGTAATTTTGAGAAGGTAACAAATAGTTTTGGAAACTCTTTTTGGTTATATTTTTTAGGATTCAATGAGTGAGCCCCAAAGATATAATTCTTTAAAGATGCTCTAAAGACTCTCCTAAAGTGATCTAAAGATGATCTGAGGGTGCTTTAAAGACATATACATGTTACTTTGAAGATGTCTAAGCATGCTCTAAATACCTATATAGAGTGCTCCAAAGACCTATATAGGGTGCTTTGAAGTTACTAGACATGCTCTAAAGACTAGATGGATCCTACTGATTGAGATAGTAATTCTAAAGATATCTATAAATAAACTTTCTATATTTAGATTCATTATTTTAGACATTACCATTCATGGTAATGGCCTAAACCAATTTGGGTATATTTGTACCTCTATTTTATAAAACAGGATAACTATCTTTAGTCTATGTTAGTTATTTTATTTCTATAGTTAGCTAAGTTAGTTATAATGCCTTCTTAAAAGCATGGAATCTGACTCCTAGATTGTCTATATTTTAAATAAATAGATTTAGAAATTAAGATCACAAAGATTTTATACTCTACGAATAGATGTTGAGATGTGATTAAATACACATCTCCTTCTCATTCCAAGGGGAGAGAGATAAAGTAAGATTAAGCTAGAAAAGTTAATAGTTGGTGACTTAGAAATTAAAAACATTTCATATGTGTATATGTTCCTTTTAATGAAATAGAGTTAAGCATTTCTCCTTATTACTGAGTAAAGTAGTTCTTATTTTGAGGAAGGAGCAAGGGCTCACTTCTCTGCAAAGATTAGGATAAATTGGTATTTTTAGTTTAATAGTCTAGAAGTACTTTTCAATTTAGGTATATTTCATTTTCTATAGATTGTAATTTCCTTTTAAACTCAAGAGTAATTTCTTTTGAATTTAAAGTTATTTCCTTTCAAAATCAAAGAGTTATTATTTTTAAATGCAAGTGTGAATGCCTTTTTCAAAAACAAGTGTGAATTTCCTTTTAGTCAAGTGTGTTTCATTTACATGTAAGAGATATTTGAATTCAATACAAACAAGTTTATTTTATGTAAGACTGTGTATTCCAATTCAAGTAAGTTTATTAATTCATCTCATATTTAGAATTTTTTAGAAGATATTTAAGTGAAAATAGACAACACTCTTAGATTTTGGAACATCACATCACACTATCCTACCTAGTTGGGCAAGTCAAGTGAGGACATCATATGTCTTATGCTCGATGTTTAAGTTTTGGATGTTAATGGTGTGGATGCAATAAGAGATATTCAATTAACAAATAGTTTAGATTTAATTTTTTACAAGATAGATTTAAATTCTTATTTACTATTTTTAGGATTTATAAAATATAACAAAAGTAAAACTGCCCAAATAATGAACTATACAACTCCAATATCAAATAGTGTCATTACAAATTGCCATTATACATTACCCTAGTTGAAAAAAACACCAATTGATTTATTTGTTAAATGAGAGGTATAATGACAAAACATAATTTTTGGCACCATTGACAAAGACACATTGACAAATAAATATTATTGAGATCCTACATTAGAATTATATAGGGAAATTTAAAAATGTTCATAAAACTTGGAAAAAAATCTTGGAATCTTTAGATTTATGAACCACCCAAGATATTCTCAAGGATGGTTTATCTATAATGGATCCCAAATAAATCAAGAAGAAGAGAGGATCTAATGCTTGCTAGAAAGATGATCTAAGAGGATATATATTTTACTCCAAAAAATAATTCATCAAATCATAGGCTGATCATTGTCATGGTAAAGGGCTTGTTGAGATATTTTTGGTGCATTTCATGGATCACAAAATGGAGCCCATGTACACAAGTTATAGCACGTGGAAGATCAAATTGGGCAAGTTAAAAAAATTGGGGTTTAGATGTTGACAAGTAGTGAGAGATAAATAATTGATGAGTGAATAAGTGGTGATAGGAGATTAGACCACATGGTGGGTCCTCAAGCCACCATATTGCTTACCACCATTCACTATGGTCCAATTTTGTATATTATGTAATTAATTAAATTTCATGCCAAAACCCCTTCAACTTTCCACATGACACCTCATACTTCCTATGTACATGCCACAAGACTCTATGTTTCATTCCCTAACATCCATTTTATATCCACCTAACATCTCATATACTTCCACAAACTTCCCACATGTCACCAACATTCCTATGAAATTAAAGGTAATTCCAATCACTTATCAATGTTTACCATGAATTTCAAGGCATTTAAATACTTTAAAAAACACCCATATCCCAAATATGAGATAAAACAATATACCTCAAGCCCAAAAACATTAGAGTGGGAATCAAACCCTACACCCTTGGATGAAAGGATAAGGGCCTAACCATTGCACCATGGAGCTCAAAAAATATATAAAGGGGATGAGTTTATATTTGAAGCATGGTTTTGAGTATTATTCCATAGAGACAAGGCGTGCAAAAGTGTGGAGAGAAATATAGATTGGATTGAGACCTCAAACAAAATAATATTGCTCTGAGGATTTCTCTAAGACAAATTAAAGCCTGCAAGACAAATTTAAAGACTTATTAAAATTTTAAAGAAATTTTTTCTACAATTAATAAGGAGCGATCCCCCCCTCCATTAGATTGGATCCAGAGATGTAGGATTTATAACCGAACTTTGTTATCAGATCAAGTGTGGTATTTTTGTTGAAATAGTCTCTTTATTTATTGTAGTGTTAAATTTTGTCTATTTTGGATATTTAAAAATTGATTTTAATTCCATAATCATTTAAAATGTTGATTTTAAGTAAATCATTAAATTAATATTTTGATCCAATTACAAGTGTGATTTTTTTTGTTATGACACTTGTTTGATTATGATTATAGATTAGATTGTTAGTATCAAATCAAAATTAATATTTAACCATGTGGATTGCTCGTGTATGTTGACAAGGTCAAGATCTAGGTGGGGTGAAAGAGAATTATCAAAATCTGATCTAGAGATTGGATCAATATGTGCCATAGAAATAAGAGACGACTTTGAGTCTAAATGATCTTTCTAACAATATTTCTTGGAAATGAAAGACATGGTCGAGGAACTTTATCATGAATGATGAATTAAGATAAAGTATGATGGATGTGGTAAAAATTCTAAGAAACCTTCCTCCTCTTTAGGTGATGGTAAAGATAAAAACACTTTTGAATCTCTTCCTTCACTAAAGCTAGATATTAAGTTTGAATTGTCAATGTTTAATGGTGAGATTAATGCAGAAAAATTAGATAACTAGATAAAAAAAATTGAAGTATATTTTAGGGTTCAAAACATTATAGATGATGAGGCTAAAATTCACTTGGCTACTCTTAAAATGGGAGACACAACTCTCAATTTGTGGGAGAGTAAGTTTAAGGAAAACAAGATTAATACAGGTAACTTGATTTCCACTTGGAGTGTATTTGTTGATGCACTTAGAAAGTAATTTTATCCTTTAGGCTATATGCAACAAGCCATGATAGATTGGAAATCTTTAAATTAAAATAAATGCCAAAGTTTTCAAGATTATACATAGGAATTTAGTAAAAGGCTTTACTTTTGAAAATTCCTCTTTATACATAGGAAACACTACTTAAGTATATAGGTGGGTTGCATAGTTACTTGAAACACATGATTATAGTTCTCAATCCCACTAGTTTAGATGAAGCATGTGTTAAATCCATTCGTTTAGAGGCTAGAGGAAAATAGACAAAAGAATCTTTTCCTAAATCTAAAATTAAGCAATCTAAAGTTAAGCATTCTAATTGGCAAAGTTTTGGAAAGGGTAAACAAAAAATCCACTGTTATTATTCATAAAGAAGAGGGTAAGCCATTTTTCAATATATACAAGAAAAATAATGATGAATCTAAGTGTTGGAAACTACATCTTGAGTTAAGCCATTTTAATAGGTTTAAGAAGAAAGATAATAAATTTGATACTATAGTACAAGATTTGGGTTCAAACTTTGGGGATGAACTAAGATCATAGCTATGATTATGTTGAATTTTTTCTTTCTTTCTAGCACTAAGTAATCGAATGTTACTTCCTCTTCAAAAAAAAAATGTTCATGGTGATAAGAAAATAAATGAGTTATTCCACACTAGGGTTGTTGCAAAACATACTAATATTGACACTCTATTTGATAGTGGATCAGAAGCAAATTTGATTTCTGAAGAGATTGTTAAAAAATTAGGCCTACAAACAACTCTCTCTGAGCTAGTAATTTGACTCAAGAGAGGATGGTTATTATGGTGTTAGTTCTAAAATGAAAACAAAGTGAAATAAACACACTAATAGCATAACATCTCTAGTCTTAGACACTAGGGGGAGCTTAATCAACAAAATCAAATAACAAGCACAACTAAAAAGCAAGGGATCAAATACAATTATTCCTTCACATTCCTTGGATGATCCAAATGCCTTTGTAGTAGTGGCTTGGTCAGCTTGTGCTCATGAAGTCTTCATCAAAGGAGGCTTGGTTATATCCTCTTCTCTTTGGAAACTTCATCTTGTGGCTTGGCTTGGATTGGAATCAATTTGACATGGTAACACTAGTTGCATGAAGCTTTTTGGAACTAATCCTGTATTATAACTTTGCACTAATTAAGCTTAGAAATGATGTTGTGAGGCCTCCTATTTATATATTTTTGGATTTGATCAGGATCAACCTCAACTATCCATCTCAAGATTAAGATGTGTGGTTGAGGATTAATTCAATTTGTTGAATTAAGTTTGTAATTATCCTTATCATGACATTGGAAGAATGGGCAATTAAGAGGAATGGAGGGCATCATGGAAGGCATTGATGAGGCATGGGAGGCATGAATCCTAATATTTGTGGCATTTATTGCCTGGGGATGTCTTTCCAAGAAATGACGTCACTTGATGATGAAGCTATTCAATATTCATTTCCAAAAAAGAGTATTCAACAAGTCTCCATGGAATTCATGAGTAGGCCTTAATTTGGGTTAATTAGCTCTTAAACATGATTAAGCACTTTATGCACAAATTACTCAAATTAATTAGAATGCCTTGTTATTGGTCCTAAATTTGACTAGATTATAATTGGAAGTCACTATTAGATGCATTGGATGTGTATTCCCATTTAGGATGTTACCAATAACAAATATCAAAGGCATGAGTCTTGTGCAAAAGATTTGATAGGAAAGAGTAGTTCAGAGCATGTGGGTGCAAAATTGGCATTTTGACTCAAAATAAACTGATCAAAGTTAACTAACCTATAAATTACATTTCCCCATTTAGTGATACCCTAGCTAAAATTGACACTTGAATATGTCATTTTCACATCATTTAGCATGTTTTAGTGTTTTTAGGCCAAATTGTACATTTTGGGTGGAAATTAGTCAAAAGCCTAGTTGGAGGTTATTGATGGCTAGTTTTAAGTGTCTACAGTTTGCCCTTGTTTGGGAAGATGTTGCAAACTATAGGCAAAGCAATGTTTTATCAAAGAATGAGAAATGGCCTGTATGCCAAAAAGAAGATGATGGTTGAGGAACAAAGCTCCAAACTATTTTGGGAATCCTATGTGATTCCCCCTCTAGGGAGTGGTTGTCACTTTTATTGATGGATAGTCCCTCAAAAAGAAACAAGAAGAAAGGTGGAATTAACCCATGGTGGAGATTAATCCAAATGAGAAAATTCTTGTATACATTGATGTAAAAAGGATACTAATTTTCCCAAAGGTGGTTATAATTAGGAAAAAGTCAAAAATAATGATTTGCCCATAGGTGGTTATAATCATTAAGGTGACCTAGATTGGCTAAAGATGATTATGCCCTAGTTAGGGCTGATTATCAAGCATAGCTCAAGTACATAACTTTGAATACAGATTAAAGATGAGTAGGTGCAAAGTGATGAAAGATATGAATAGAAGAATAAAATTGATCAGTGCGAATGTTTTAGTTGTACCTACTAATAAGGAGATGCTCATCTTGATTAACAATGATATATTTAGAATGGTCAATGGGTTGATTTGATCAAGGGTGGGATGGAAAGATTTGCCAAGGTACCAAGGAGAAAAGTTTGTGGCTCCATTGATTGTAGACCTTCTTGAAGCTAATTTTTGTTGTATCATGTGATGGTAGGCTTCATAATAGAACACTATAAATATTATCCTAAAATATGTATAAGGACTAACTCCCAATATCCAATAAAAATTTGAAAATAATTCACCAATGATAGAAACCATGATTACAATGTTGATGTATGAATATGGATAGACTCAAGAATAATGTGTGCAAGGAATCACCCAATGAACACATATAGACTGAGTTGAGGCAATAGTGTTGGAAGTAAACAAATAGGCAAGTGAAGAAACAAAAAAACAAATAGAAAAATAAATAAACAAACAACCTAAAATAAACAAACAAATAGAAATCTTGAAAACAAAAGAAAAAGAAAGCATCCTAACAATGGTTGTGCCCCAATAAGGTGGATCAAGGATAAATAATATGGCTTAGATAAGACAAATATTTTTGGATTTTTTAAAAAATATTTGAATGTTTTTGGAATTTTGAGGGTATCTTAACTCGTTAGAAAATGAAAAGATATCTACTCATAAAATAGTTAGAGAATTTGGCTTAGGTTGCTCACAAAATGGTGAGAACGTATGGAAATGAGGATTGAAGTGGCCTTAACATGAATTGAGCATGACCCATATAGTCCTAAAATGACCTCAATTCATAGTAATTCCATCCACACAAAAGGTGGGGAAAAACCAAATAGGTCTTAATAAGTTATCAAATCTATCAAATGGCCAATCAAATGAAGACAATGATGACAAGGTGATGTAATAATGCATGGTAAACAAGGGTTGACCTTAGTTTTCCCATAGGTGGTTATAACTAAGATACAATGGCATAGGTCAATGATACTAATTTTCCCATAAATGGTTATAATTAGTAGCAAGACTAGTGAGACAATGATTTTCCCATAGGCATTTATAAGCCACATAAACAAACTTGATAGGATGAAAGATATCTTGCTAGATCAACTGTCACACTACTTTCATAAACTACCATTCTAAACATGGATTGGATTGATTTTTACAACTTATTTAAATCCTCTCACATCAAGTACAAGAAAAACCAAAAGAACCAAGATCAAAATAGGATTGGGTAGGATGACTAAATATAGGCTTTGGTCTAGATAGGAATGGAATGATAGGATGGCATGGTATTGCTTTAAGATAATGATGGTTTTGATAATTAGGTTAAAATGGTAGGAGGGTTACCCCATCTGATGGGGTGAATGATAGTATATATGATAATGATAAATAGGTATATGTAACAATGGCAATGGCATGGAAATGAAATGGTATGGTGCATATTTTTAGCCTAGGTGTGGTTTTTGATTCTATTGTTCCTATTGATGGGGGGATGCATATCTTAATCAACAAATGATATAAATAGAATACTTGATCTTGTTAATTGGTAGCCCACACCTTGTCATAATAGCTAATCTATCAAAAATGGCCTACAAATTTGGTTTCTAAGAATGCTTTTGTGATCTTCATTGGTCATTTTTTTTGATACCTTCAAACATTGAGATAAGGTATATTTGTAGCCTCTACAAAGGAAAGTATAACAATGGATGGTAAATAGGGACAAATAATGGATGGTAGGTTTGACTATGAAATGGAATGGTAGATGATAATGAAATGTATAATGTTGGGGAAACAAATGAGGATCAAGACTTTCAGTCACATGTAATGTTACTGATGCTATATTCAACTTAATTTTGGTTGTGGTGGGGCCAAAGACTTGTTCTCTTGATAAGACCATCAATTTTTATTATTATTTGATCTTAAGAGTAGTTACCATCTGATTAGACTATAGATGGAAGCTATTTTGATTCGATCTTTGATTTTATCTTCATCAAGTGGTGAATAATTTTTGCACTCAGTTATTGGTGCCTTAATGTGGTTTTCACCAATGAAGTTTCCTTGATATTCCTATAGTGCCTCTGAGAAGGTTTCAATAAGGAATGTTAACTTTTAACTTTGATTATCTTCTAGTGATTCTAAAAAAGTCTCACTAGAAGATGCTAAGTTCTAAATTTGATTATCCCTTAGTGCCTTTGAAAAGGTTTCACTAGGAGAGTGTTCTTTTACTACATGAATATTATCTTAGCCTCCTTGCTCTTCTTCAACTACTATATCACCATGGATGCAGTTCAAAAAAGTGCAATTATATTGGCCCTAATCAACACTTGTGGGAGATGGAATCTCAATAATATGGCTATTTTGGTTGATGGTAATGGCCTATGGAATGGTAATGTAATGGGGAAAGGTTGCACAATCCTCATAGAAGATACTAGGATAACTTATGTAAAAGCTAAAATACTCATCCTCAAAAACTATATAAGGATCACAAATGTATTAAATTTAATCTACAAGGCATGTGTAATCAATGTTGTAATAGCCATGAACATATTCTTCTTTTGAATCTAATTCTAACTCAAGGGACTCTGAATCTAATGTTGAGACTAATGTTAATTTTGATTCTGATGCTAAATTCGATGTCAGATCAAGAATAGAATCTAACTCTAATTTTGATTCTTCATATGATGGTACCCTGTTATAATGATGTCTTTTTGAATATTTGGTGTTGGATCAGTAACAACCTGTAATGGCATCATGGGCTCCACAACGACTGGTTTGCCAAAGTGAGACTCCTCTAAGATGGGAAAAAGGTCAATAGACAAATCCTTAGAGACTGGCTTGTCAATAAGAGGCTTTTGAAAAATAGGCACATGCTTGAGGGAATGATTTCCCTAAAGGTGGTTACAATCATTATGAAGTGACTCAACAAAGACTAGCTCATCAGAGTGAGACTCCTTGATAACTAATATAAGATCAATAGGCAATTTATCATAGGTTGAATTATCACAAATGGTTGTTTCATTAGAAACATCTTAGATTGGTTGGTTCTCTTGGACTTGGTTTCTAATGAGTTGAAAAATACTAGTTTTGAATAGAGCTTGGTCTTTGAATGATTAAATCAATTGAGGTTTGGTTAGGATTGGTATAGGATGAGGAATGACTTGTGGTTGGATAATGGTATGGTCTTGGGGAGCATGATTGCTTACATGAGCCAAAGTACGAAGTCTTGAGATGGTAATGATAGGGATTTGTGGGGATTTATTTCTCAAATAAGACAAAGGAAAAAGTCTTGTAATGATGAAGGGTCATTACAGAGCTTGATTTCTCACACAAACTAAAGGACTAGGTCCTAGAATGATAATGGTATTCCTTGGATAGTGTGGAGCTTGATAGCTCATATAATCCAAAGGAGGGTTATGGGTAGCTAATGATCAGATAAAAAAGTATGTTTTGAAACTTTATTGCTTACATAATCCAAATCACCCAAGTCTTCCTCATAAAATAGATCATCCCAATATTGAGTTAGATCATAAGCTAGTTCTTGACTATGTTTCATGTACTGATTATTGCAAAGAGGGTATGGATCTGTATCCCAAACAACATTATCTATAGTTGGGTATTCAAAGTCCTCTTCACAAGCCTCCTCATACCAATCGAGGTCTTGAGTTGTATCATAAGTTATTTCATGACTTTGTTCTCATGAATGATTAATATGAGGTGGATAGAAATCTATCTCACAAACCATATTAACATCATTGGGGTCTTGAATAAAGCCATAAAAGTCATTTTGTGTGACCTTTCTATCATAAATTAGATTGTAAGTGAATCCAATATAATTGAAGAGAGACATATCCATGTAAATGATGAAATCTCTAAAAACAAAAAGGCTTAGAGTTCTACAAACTTTGAAAAATGATCCAAAGGACAAATGGTTCAAACTTGGTCCAATTTGGTCAAAGAGGTGGACCTATATCTCCAATGTGGTTTGAAAGTGGAGTTGTATCTCCAAAATGGTTTGTGCTAAGACTTAGCATAAAATATTCTAACATCAAATGTCTAATGTCAAATGTCATATGCACAAAAGGTCAAGCATCTAAATAAAAATTGTCACATCAAAGGTCTAGGTCAAAGTGTTCCAAATAAGATCTAAACTAGGAAGGGAAAGTTGAGTTGCTAGGTATTTTGTCTAAATGCAAAGTCAAAATCTAGGCTCAAACAAACAAGCATGATGTGATTTGATTTGATTTAATCTAACAAGTTTTGGAAACAACTTTGACATAGACCTAGCACACAAAATCAACATAAACATGATTAGTTGGCATAAGGCATAGGACAAAAGGATTTTTGAAGAAAGGCTGTGTTCTCCAAAATAAAGGCATAAACAATGATGAGGATAGGTGATGAACAAAAAAACTATAAATAGTTTTAAAATTTGGGTAATCAATTAACTAAAGTTGTGAAACCTAAAAGAGAAAGATCTATGTATCAACCCCATGAATTGAGGCCTAAATAGAAATCAATAAATGTTTAAATCCAAACTTGTCAAGGCTAATTAAAAACTCAAAGATAAAAATTAGGTTTTAACCAAACAAGCTAGACAAGATTGGATAACATGATGACACAATACAAAAGTCTAAATGGTATACATGACATGGTTTTAAACAATGGTTTCTGGTGTAAGGTAAACTAGTGTTAAAAAAATTGAGCAGCCTAATGGTGCAAGCATGTCAAATGATGTGGTCAATACTATGTTTCAAAGACTCAAAGGCAAAATGGTTTGACATGATTTGGGCATCATAATGCTACCCTTTGCAACTCAAATGACACACACACAAACAAGTTTAGAAAAAAATTCAAGGAACAAGTGTGGTGTAAAATGGCTAGCATAATGCCTCTTTAGACAAAAGAGTGACTCATAGACAAAATGGTTTTAACATGGTTTATACACAAACAAACAAGTTTTAGTCTCAAAAACACCAAGTAAGATAAATGACCAAAATACACTAAGTATAATCATCTAAATCCTAACAAGGGTATGGCATGTTGGGTTGACTAAACTATCAAATTTCAAATGTCACTAGGGGAATCAATTTCACAATGACTTTCACACCAAACAATGCAAAATAAAATCGTGTCTTTTGGGTCTGTATCACTCAGCTTGTTGCAAAAAGGTATAGTCCTTTTTTCAACCACTACATCCTATTGTTCATTTAGTGTAGTGTGATGTCTAAAGTGCCACTACATCCCATGTGCAACTCCACAATATCCAAATTAAGTCAATTTTAGGAGATGAAATCCCATGTCAAAGATTCCCTAAAGAACTTGTAGGAGGTGATGAAGTCCCCTTCACAAGCCAAGATACATATAAATAAAGAAAGCATGAAAATAGAAAGACTTTAGGGTCATTTTCAAGTTCACCCAAACTTTGATGAGTTTTTGGGGAGTGTTTTAGATGAATTTATTTCTAAGCCTTAGACTAGGCTATTTGTAATAAGAATGTCACTTTTGATTCCAAGGCTTCCTTATAGGGGACAAATATAAGAGCATATAAGTGACATACCTCTTTTTGGCAAACAAAATTAATCTAATCAATGCTTTACAAACAAAAAATGAAAAGTGTGTTAAATTTTAAACCCAAATAAAGTGTTTGGTGGTGTTCATTTGACCCCTTGGTCTTAGTTGCAAACATTGAAAACATTGACCAAAAACATCTAATTTTATTTTGTTAAATACCAAAACAAGGTTCCTATTCTATTTTTAAGAATGCAAAGTTGATTTAAACATGTTTTGAGTAAATTTTAAACTTGGTCCTATAGTAAAATCGTTAGCATGTCCTTTAGTTTCAAGCTCTTTTGAGTTTGAAACAACAAACTTTGAAAACATAGGTCTCAGGTCTATGTTTTTAGAAAAAAAATAGTGACTAACGTCGGTTATTACCACTGATGTTGGTTATGGCCAACCTTAATCTAGTCAATATTAGTTTTGTTGACTGACATTGGTTAAGCTAGATAGCTAATGTTGGTATTTCTATCGATGTTGATTATTATGTAAAACCAAAAATGAAAAAATAAAGTTAGAAAATCAATTTGTAATGGTTTTAAGAGCTCAAATAAATATTTTAGAGTTGCAAAAGGATCTCCTTCATGTGTGGGATGCATTTAGTTCTAGCAGGTGTGCCATTATGTGATCTAGGAATTTGACTCAAGAGAGGAAGGTTAGTATGGTGTTAGTTCCAAAATGAAAACAAAGTGAAATAAACACACTAATAGCATAATATCTCTAGTCATAGACACTAGGGAGAGAGTAGTTAACAAAATAAAATAACAAGCATAACTAAAAAGCAAGGGATCAAATACAAGACTTTATTCACCTTCTTTGGATGTTCCAAATGCCTTTGTAGTAGTGGATTGCTTGGCTTGTGCTCATGAAGTCTTCATCAAATGAGGCTTTGCTATCTCCTCTTCTCCTTGGCACCTTTAGCTTATGGCTTGGCTTGGCATGGAATCAATTTGGCATGGTAACACTAGTTGCTTGAAGATTTTTGGAACTAATCTTGCATTATAACTTTGCACTAATTAAGCTTAGAAATGATGTTGTGAGGCCTCTTATTTATATATTTTTGGATTTGATCAGAATCAACCTGAACCATCCATCTCAAGATTGAGATGTGTGGTTGAGGATTAATTTAATTTTTTGAATTAAATTTGTAATTATCCTCATCATGAAACTGGAATAAGGGGAAATTAAGAGGCATGGAGGGCATCATGGAAGGCATTGATGAGGCATGGAAGACATGAATCTTGATATTTGTGGCATTTATGGCCTTGAGATGTCTTCCCAAGAAATGAGTTCACTTGATGATGCATATATTCAATTTTCATTTCCAAAACAAAGTATTCAACAAGTCTCCATGGAATTCTTGTTTAGGCCTTAATTTGGGTTAATTAGCTCTTAAACATGATTAAGCACTTTATGCACAAATTACTCAAATTGATCAAAATGCCTTGTTATTGGTCCTAAATTTGACAAGAGTGGAATTGGAAGTTACTATCAGATGTGTTAGATGCATATTCTCATTTAGGATGTTAAAAAAAAATAATAATAAAGGCATGATTCTTGTGTAAAGTATTTGATAGGAAAGACCAGTTCAGAGCATGTGGGTGCAAAATTGACATTTTGACTCAAAATAAACTAATCAAAGTTAACTAGCCCATAAATTGCATTGCCCTATTTAGTAATAACCTAGCCAAAATTAGCACGTGAATATGTCAATTTCATGTCATTTAGCATGTTTTAGTATTTTTAGGCCATAATTGTGCATTTTGGGTGGAAATTGGTCAAAATCCTAGTTGGAGATTATCAATGGCTAGTTTTAGGTGTCTACACTCCCCATCAAAAACCCTATCCACTTGGTTAGGTGTGTGATGATGCAAAATTGTAATTAACCAAAACTTGTAGATTGAAATTTGTTGTTGCATCCAAATTCATAAATGAAGTTGATCTGGATGTAATCCCTCTATACATATGTAAGATTGTTTTAGGAAGTCCTTAACTTTATGATAGAAAAGCAATATTTTATAGGGAGGAGAATAAGTACTTGTTTATTAAGGATAGCGTTAAATATATAGTCAGAGCACATCATGTTAAGATGAGTCTTTCCTTGGTTACAATAGGGCAAATGAAAAGACTAGTCAATTCAATCATGAATTTTTGTCTCATGTTGATTAAGTCTAAGGAAAAAGAATATTCCTAGGCTATGGAAAATTGTGATCCTAAACATAAAAAATAATTAGTTGAAATCATTTCTAGTTATGATGATGTGTTTTAGGATCCCAAAGGGTTACCCCCTAAAAGGGTATTTCAACATGAAATTCAATATTTATAGGATTCTCTTCTCCCTAAAATTGGCATGTATAGGTTATCAATGGTAGAAAATGAGGAAATCGAAAATCAAGTAATGGAACTTTTGGAAAAGGGTATTATTCATCCTAGTACAAATCCTATTGGTTTGCCTATCATTTTGGTGCCAAAGAAAGATGGCACATGGAAAATATGTGTTGATTTTTGTGATTTGAACAAAATTACTATTAAGAATCATTAACCTCTTCCTAATATTGATGATTTTCTAGATTAGTTAAGAAATGCTATCTATTTCACTAAGTTAGACTTGAAAATTGGTTATCATGAGGTTAGGATTAATGATGGTGATATTTGGAAAACTAGTTTTAAGATAAAAGAAGGATTATTTGAGTGGCTTGTCATGCCTTTAAAATTATGCAATGCATCAGATACATCCATGCAATTGATGAATGATGTTTTTAGGCCATTCATTGATGATTTAGTTATAGTCTTCTTAGATGATATTTTGATCTCTACTCAGTCATGGGAAGATCATGTGATTCATATTAGGAAATTCATGGATGCATTAAGAAGGGAGAAAATTTATTTGAAATTGTCTAAATATGAATTTGAAAATACCTCTTTGATTTACTTGGGTTATATTGTAGGACATGGTGAATTGAATATTGATCCTGTAGATGTCGAGGTTATAGTTAAATGGCCTAAACCCAATAATGTACTTGAGGTTAGAAGTTTTCTTAGTGCAGTACAATATTAGAGGAAATTTATTTCTAATTTCTCACTTATTGCATCACCCTTGCATTCTTTGACTAGTAAAAAATAGGTCTTTCAGTAGGGAAACAAGTAGCAAAAAGCCTTCAACACTTTGAAGACAAATTAGTATTGCTCCTATCTTGGCACTTCCTGATTTGTAGCAACCATTTGAGATTGAGATAGATACAAGTGATTATCTTATGGGATCTATTCTAATGTAGGGAAAGAAGCCAATATGATATCACTTTAAGACCTTCATAGGTGTGGTAATAAACTATCCAAATTATGATAAGGAATTGTATGCATTGGTTTAGAGTGTTAAGAAGTGGAAACATTATTTGATGGGCAAGGAGAAAGTAATACATACATGTCATCAAACCCTATAATATCTCTAGTCACAGGCTAAGCTACAACAATGTAGGAATTTTCATTAGATGGGTCTTCTATAGTACAGTCATCTTGTAATCAGGTATAAGAAAGGTATTTAGAATAAATTTGTTGGCATGCTTTATATGAATCCTATGGTAGTTGCATCTATTCTTTTATATCATAGTTATTTGACTCATGAAAGTTATAAATAATAGTATGTTGATGATGTTGAATTTAAGGATGTGTACAAATACTTGATGAGTGAAAAATAGGTATAAGAATCAGACTATCATGTGCATAATGGACTTTTGTATCATTTGGGTAAACTTTGCATTCCTTAAAATAAAAGGGTGCACAAGATTAGGGAGGCACATACTTATCTTACTTCTGGTCATTTTGGAGTTGTTAAAATGGTTTCACATCTAAGAATGTATTGTTAATGGCCCTGTATGTAGGAAAATGTTGCCAAATATATCAAGGGGTGTGTTATTTGTGCCATAAGTAAACCTAGTAATAGGAAACTAAGACTTTACACTCCCTTACCTATTCCTACTCATCCATGGGAAAGTGTTTCCATGGATTTTGTAGGGGGTTCCTATGTCATATAGGAAACATGATTACTTGTATTTGATAGTGGATAGATTTAGCAAGATGCATGTTTTAATTCCTTGCACTAAGTAGATTAAAGGGAAAGGTATGACACACTTGTTCTTTCAGCATGTATGGGTTCATTTTGGTTTTCCTACTTCTATTATTTCTAATCAAGATTCTTAATTTCTTAGGGAATTTTTGTCAACACTATGGGATTTGATGGATACTAAGTTGAATAAGAGCACTGCATTTCATTTATAGTTTGATCATTAGATAGGGGTTGTAAACTGTAGAGTGGTACATTTACTTACAGGTTATTGTAGTAAACATCCCAAGTAATGGGCTGAGAATTTATGCTATATACAACATGCTTACAACCATGCACTTCATTCTTCTACTATGAAATATCCTTTTGAAGTTTGTTATGGATATTTGCCTAAATATCCTCTAGATGTTTGTTATGGATAGGATTTAACTACTGATGAACATAAAGATGTTATTAAAGATAAGAATTTGATTGAAAAGATACAATAGGTACATTAGATTATTCAAGATCAATTGGACAAAGGTCAAGCAAAATAAAAAGAAAGACATGATAAACATCGTGTTGATCATAAGTTTTCTATAGGTGATTTAGTATGGCTTCACATCAGTAAGGAAAGGCTAATAGGTGAAGATACAAATTTGAAACCAATCTATAATGGTCCTTTATAGATTACAAAAAAGATTGGTAAAAATGCTTTTCAATTGAATTTTCCATCTTATATGCATATTTATTCAATTGTGAATGTGGAAAATCTGAAATTGTATGAGCCTCTGATGATTGTAGATCATGATGAGAGTGTATCTATTCCTTTTATTGATGATTTTGCTCTTGAATATCTAACAAAACTATAGGAAGATAAATTAATTGATAGGAAGGTTTAGACATCATGAAGGGGAGATGTTGAATATATTTGCATTGGTCTTAAAGGGATGCACCTAAACAAGGATAAATAGATGGAAGATGGAAGAGTGAGGGAGCAATACCATCACCTTTTTACCAATTAATCAGCTTTTGGAGGTTGAAAATCTCCTAGTGGAGAGGATTGATCAAGGAAGATATATATTTTTCTCCAAAAAAATAATCAAATCACAAGTTGACCATTGTCATGGCAAAATGGTCATCAAGATATTTTTAGGGAATTTTGTGGATCATAAAATGAAGCCTATTTACATAAGTTATAGCACATGGAAGATTGAATTGGGTAAGTTAAAAAAATTGGGGTTTGGACATCGACAAGTGATGAGAGGAGATTAGACCATGTAGTGGGTCCTCAAGCCACCATGTGGCTTGCCACCATTCACTATGGTCCAATTTTTCATAATATGTAATTAATTAAATTTCATGCCAAATCCCCTCCAAATTTCCACATGACACCTCATACTTCCCATGTACATGCCACAAGACTCTATGTTCCTTGCCACATTTCATTCCCTAACATCCATGTTTTATCAAACCTAACATCCCATATACATATACAAACTTCCCACATACCACCACCATTCCCATAAAATTAAAGGTAATTCTAATAACTTGGCAATGTTTACCATAAATTTTGTGGCATTTAAATACTTTAAAAAACACCCACATCCCAAATGTGGGATAAAATGATATGCCTCAAGCCCAAAACTATTGGAGTGGGAATTGAACCCTACACCCATGGATAAAAGGATAAGGGCTTGACCATTGTACCACAAAGCTCAAACATTATATAAATGGGATGAGTTTATAGTTGAAGCATGGTTTTGAGTATTATTTTGTGGAGACAAGCCATGTAAGAGTGTGGAGAGAAATAGAGATTATATTGAGGACTCAAACAAAATAATATTACTTTGAGGATCTATCTAGGATAAATTAAAGACCTTAAGATGAATTTTAAGACTTATTAATATTGTAAAGCAATTTTTACTACAATTAATAAGGAGCAATCTCCCCCATTGAAGTGAATTTAGAGATGTAGGCTTTATAGTCGAACTTCATTATCAAATCAAGTGTGGTATTTTTGTCAAACTGGTCTCTTTATTTCACTCTTAAATTTTGTCTATTTTGGATATTTAAAAACTAATTTTAATTTTTTAATCATTTAAAATGTCAATTTTAAGTAAATTGTTATAATAAGGTTTCGATCTAATAACAAGTGTAATTTCTATTGTTATGACACTTGTTTGATTATGATTATAGATCAAAATATTAGGAAGTGAAAGAAAGGAATTTGAAAGTCATTTTTTTATTACTCTCTTGAATAAGGTTCATCATCACAAATAGATCCTATAAGAAGAATCCTATTTATAACATCTTCTCCTATATGGAAAATTAATCGTGAAAATCCTCTTTTTGAAATAGTTGGATTTGATCCACAAGCCCTACAAGAAGAATATCTGATAAAAGATAATCCTCTTGAAATATACCATAGGTTGAGCACCCAAGAAGAGAATTTAGATTGGATTGATAACCAAATTTGGGAATAAAACATGGGGGATGAACATGCACATGTGAAAAACCCTGACTGATAACCCCAACAATACATAACTTTCTCCTATCTAATCAACCTAGGTCATGATGATAGAATTTCCAGGAAAAAAATTTCACCATACATTTTACCTACTTTCAAAGGTAATTCCTTAGAGGATACATATCATTTCCTCTTTGAGTTTTAGGTTCTCTACCAAACATATGATTATGCCACAGATTAGCTAGAGTTGAAATTATACCCACCTACACTCAAGGATCTAGTCATGAGATGGTTCATGGGCATTAAGGGAAATTCCATAACTAATTGGGATGAAATGGAAACTAAATTTCTAGAAAAATATCAAGATTTTTATAAAGTTAGAGAATGGAAGGAAAAAAAATTCAAGATTAAACAAAATGAAGATGAAACCTTAAAAGATTACCTTGATAGGTTTATATTCACCCATAAAAAGAGTGGTTACCAACTCATTGAGGAAGTTGTAAAAATAGTCTTTATTAGAGGGTTAGATGGTGATACACATGATGATTTGAACCTAATAGAAAGGGTGACATTGACAAGTTAACCTTTCATTAAATTTCATCATTGTGTACTAATTACTATAGGATAAGACATAGTATAAGGAAATCAATGTCAAGAAAATCACTTGAAGTTGGCCAATTAATTTAAGAATTTGCCAATTTCAAGACAAAAATTCTAGTGAAAATAACTTCTACCTTAAATGGCATGAAATAAACATAAAATGCTACCACTACTTAATAATTGTCAATATATTATCCTAGATGCAGACTCAAACATACAACAAAAGATTACCCTTTAGATAAAATAGAGGTCTATGATATTTTTGATCTTGATCATGACACCAAGAATTTCAAACAACTCCATGCTATAAGAAATCAAGTGAAACAAGTAGCACATGCCATTGAGTAAGTAAAATTTATTCAAATATAAGGAAACTAGTATTCCCAGCCTCAAAATTAATTTGGTCTAAGAGTTCTTCCCAATCCACGGATGGCACCACAGGATGGACAAGTCATAACAGTAATGTGGGAAGCACAACAACCACAACCATATGATACTCAATAATAGATGCCATAGATGGGGGAATACCTCTAAATCGACCTTGGACACAACAACAAAACCAACAACCACATTGGGTACAATAGTCACCACCTTAATGGTCAAATCAATAGTATCAGCCACAAAAAAGGTTTCCTTTATATCAAGCCTTATGCCTCAACAACCTTAGATACCAAAAATTGAGAAGTAGGTTATCCAACCATATTTACCTACCCAACCATTGGTAAATCTAAAAATAGGTGAAATACACCTATCTATAGATCAAATCAAGAAAGTAATATTACAAGTGGTTCAGCTGAATGTAATAATATTTCACTTAGATTAGGGAAGGTAGTAGGAGATACACCCATTAACATAACTAAAATTCCCAATAAGGATAACACTCTTGAGCCACATATAGTCTAAGAACCATCTGAAGAAAAGGTAGAAGATACAACCACACCAAACATAATTTAAGATCCCCCTATTGTTCCATTTCATAAGAGACTTATGGAAGAGAAACTTAGGGAATATTTTGAATTAATGCATGGGTTAAAGGATATGAATATTGAAATTACACTATTAATAACCACTACATATATTCTTGAGATGAATCAAATCATTAAATGATTATGCATTAAAGCATGAGGGAGAAAGAAGTATTATCCCAAAATAATTTAGGTAATTGAAAAAATTGTCGGTTTACTAGTAAGAAACAAACTTGTTCCTAAAAATGGAGATCTTGGTAGTCTTGTAATGACTATTATAATTGGGATTGAGTCTATTCCCAATATGCTTATAGATATAGGTCCTACCATAAACACAATGACTATTAACATAGTAGAGTCTTTATCTTTCATAGAGCTTAGGTCTACCACAAATATATTAAAAATGATAGATCAATCCACTACTACCCCTGAAGGAACCATAGAGAATGTACCAGTCACCTTAGAGTCTTGGGACTACCCTATTGATTTTATGATCATTCAATCTTAACCAAAGAGGGTAGAGTATTCAATCATTCTTGGTAGACCTTGGTTAGCTATAATTATAGAAACAATTAACTGTAGATCTAGAAACATAACCATTTTTGATAGAATTCATATTAAATAGATATCTCTCTATCAGCCTGCTAGACCTTCAATGGGTCTTTATAAATAAATATAGGTTGATAAAATTGAAAAAAATAGACTAGTGTGTCTTCTTTACCCATAGTTACAATCAAATAACATAAACAAGAATTTGAGGAACAAATAACAAAAGATTTAGACTAAGAGACCCTATCTCCAAAGTCTGATAGTTTTGCTTCAAAGTTTAATAATTTTACTCAAAAGTCTAATTTTTTTATTGAATTCCAACAATTTTTCTCTAAATACCAATAGTATTTCTCTAAAGTCTAAAATCTTAGCTCTGAAGACTAGTAGCTTAACTTCAAAGACTAGTAGCTTAGCTCCAAACACTAGTGGCTTAGTTCCAAAGACTAAAAGCTATGATCCAAAGATAAAAAATCATGAATTAGAAGAATCCATCTTCATCACTTAAAATAAATACAATAACATAAGACCACCAAACATGTTATTTAGTCTATAATACATTCAATAACCCATAGTTGATTGGGCTCAAAATGGGTAGAATTCATTTTTACATGATTTTCATTATTCATCAACCAATATAATGTCCATAAGTGAAAATTTTTACATATATGTAGCCACACTTCACATGTTATTACCATAAATATGTCCATTAAATTCCTTGATGAGTGCATACAAACAATTAAATTCCATTATTTCAAGCACTAAATAGATTGTGATTCCAGTAGGTAAACTGTTAACTATCAAAAATTGGTTATCTGTGCAACAAGAAAGAAAGGTATTTGATGTATTAATAAAACACACAAAATATTTTTCTTGGGATTATAGTGACATGAAAGGAATACATCCCAGCATTTGTACAAATCAAATCTATACTAAAAATGTTAGACCAGTCAGACAACCACAATGGAGGATTAACCCAACCTTGAAGGAAATTGTTAAGAAGGAAATATAAAAACTATTGGATGTTTTTATCTACCATATATCTGATAGACAATGGGTTTCACCCTTGGTTATTGTGCCTAAAAATAATGGGAAATGGAGAGTTTTTGTATACTACAAAAAATTAAACAAAGCTACCCAAATAATAATATCACCTAAAGATTAAGACAAAATAATATTTAACTACCACTAGGGATTTATTTTTGTTCAAAACATTCACCCATAGATGCTTCAAAATGTGGGGAAGCTTGGTGGTGGAGTGCTAAGTGTGAAGGCCTTATAGGAGGCACAAGTGTCTAAGGCACTTAGTGAAAAAGTATTATGTAAATGCATGAATGAGCATCAGTTATCTCATCACAATGGTAGGAACTTCCCCATGGTGTAGGACCCTTACACTCTTTGGGATAAGCCTCTAGAGTAGGCTGAATCCATTCTATTCTAAATGCACCTAGTTTAAGACTAGTGCATAGACCTAAAGAGAATTAAAGGTGAACTACCACTAATATAAACCTAGGATATTTGAGAGGAAAAAGGAGGGAGAAGGTAAGAAATGATGAAAATAAAAGGTGATGTGCCTATAATATAGTGAGTGCTCTTACTGCTATAAACACCATGCAAAATTTGGAGAACAAGACAATTTCACATAGATTCTACCAAGTCACTCTTCATGCATAAATATTTCATATAGAATCATGAGAATGAAATGAAATATTGAGAGGGATTAAGATTAACCATAGATAAAACCTATGTAGACCCTGGTACACATAGGATATGACCTGTAAATGAATTTCAAGTTCAATGAAGAGGTGCTAGGGATGAATGATAAATAAGAGGGGAAAATATCACCCAAAAAAATAAGACACAGATCATCATAATAATAGAAGGAGGTGAACTTAATTCTCATTAACATGCAAGGTCTAGACAATACAAGTGCTCATGGAGTGAAATTTCAATAGCATAAATTTTATAAAATGTGTCAACCCTTTTATAGTGACATAATTGCTATTTTATAGTGGATTAAGCTAGTTTTATAATAATTGTACTAGTTGAGGTGGTGGATGTAGAATTAAATTATTTTGAAGTCGTATGAACATGCCTATTAGAGTTTGTTTAGTGAGCAGATCTAGGGGTGATGGCAGGATCATCTCTAGATACATATGTGCATAGGGAATGGAATATTTCCCTAACAGAGTTAGAGGATGGCATGTACTCAAGTCCTAATGTTAAGTAGCCACCTTTGCATTTAATTAATTTGATAATGCCTCAAGATATTCTCAACCACCTCTAATGACCTTCTTCATATTATGTTATTACTTGGTACATGGTGCTTCATGATTGGTCTTAGGTACAGCTCTATGGGGGGACATGCATCATCTCAATGGGCTCTCAAAAGTGTCTTTTGGCTTATTAGGTAGGATCAATATGGATGTGACATGTGGCTATCATTTATTTATTGTGGATATTTGGTGGGTCCCCCTTTATCTTCTTCATTGACCCATGACACTACTTAAAATTATACTAAAGGGGACCCACTTTGGATGAGCACTAGATCACCACATGGAAATCTAGCACTTTTCTTGGGAGAATCGTGGGCTTCCTTGTGTTGAATGAGCATCAAAATTTCATGTGTAAATGGCAAAAGAAGAGATTTATATTACACATTTCATGGGAATAGATATATGATCCTATGTGTAGGAATGGAATTAAATAGACTAAGCATGAGGAATATTTTTAATAAGGGTGAGTATGAGGATTGCAGATCCCGAGCATGTTCTTCATAATTAATATTGCTTATTGTATTTGACCTTCACTTAACCCTTCTAAAAATTGGAGACTTGCATCCTTGAATTTTCATGCTCTTTGATTTACATGACATAAAATCCTATGCCCAGACATGTATTAAAATATTTATGTAGGTATGAGTCATCATTGCTTCATTGTGTAGGCCTATGTATTCATCTTTGAGCTTAGGCATAGACAGGATGTGTTCATGCTTACTTTACTTAAAATGATCAAGTCTTCACAAGTTTACGTATCTCATATAGGGCATTATAAATCCTTGTGCCAATTAGGGGTGACTCATAAATTTCTCACTTTTGAAGACCTTTTTAAGTCACTTGCCTGCTGGGCAAGAATCTAGTAGCCTTTGATAAATCCATTGGGTACAGAGCCTTTGGGAATTTTGGTTATTTCTCTCATGAATGGACTAGCCACACATCTTTAACTTTGAAATGAGTTGAGATTCACCTATCAAGACAAGAACTGCACTAGAGGTGTTTAGAGGAAATGATCTTAGATAAGAAAACACTATGCATGAGCACTTAGAAGAATTGAAACTACTCTAAAACATGCATGCACAAAGCATGATTTAGGGAAATGAAAACATATAATATACTTATTTACAATTGTAAAAAAATATTAATAGAGATATTGTTTGAGATGAATCTCATTGACTAGGATTTGTAGCTCCTCTCCATCCATTTTAGTAAGTTGGATGATGTTAGATGGTTTGTAACTAGTGATGATATATGGACCACTCCATATTGTGTTAAACTTCATGTGACTTCTATATTTCACTCTATCTATATCCCATGTGAGCACTAAGTCTCCCTCTTGGAAAATCCTATCATCAACCTTCTTGTCAAAGATCCTCTTGGTTTGTACTTAGTAGAATTCCATGGTGAATGTAACTTGCACTCTAGCTTCTTTGAGATCTATTAGCTTGGATAGTCTTACCTCAAGGGGTTCACTCTTGAGAAAATATAACTAATGCACCCATTTTAATGAATGTATCTTTAGGGATGATAGTAATCTAGCTTCCATTCCGTAAACTAGCATGAAAGGTGAATTCCCTAGTGCCTTCTTGGGTGTGATATGATTAGCTCAAAGAGTAGTTCTAAGCTTAGTATGCTAAGCTTGTTAATTATCCTCTAGAGTCCACTTTATGATGCAAATCAGGTTGTTATTGGTGGACTTAGCTATACCATTACCTTAAGGGTAATAATTTAATGAGGTGATCAGATAGATATTATGATTGATGGCCTATTCATTGATTCTAGTTTCAAGGAAGGCCAACACATTATCTAAGATAATAGTAGTAGGGATGCCAAATCTCATTACAATGCCTTCATAAAAATCAAGGATGGATGTCTCATTACCTCCCTAAGTGCAACTCTTCTATCCACCTTGTGAAATAGTCAATGGCTATGAGAATCCATTTGTGGCCATTGCTTGATGGTAGGTTAATCATGCCTACAAAATCCAAGCCCCACTACATAATGGGTTGATCACCTCAAATTGGGTGTAGTGGTAAGGTTGAAATCCTTTGTTTGCCTATGAAGAAGGCACATCTCTTATAATTTTTCACATATGCATGTACATCTTTAAACAAAGTAGGCTAATAATAGCTAGCTTGCATGATCTTCAAGGTAATGGTCTTAGGTGAATAATGGCATCCCATAGGGTCATTTTGGAAATATTGAAGAATTATGCTTACTTTCTTTGGGTCCATGCACCTCAAAAGGACTATATTGAGATCTTTTTGGAAAATTGCACCATCTATGAGCAAATAGGGAATGGACTATATTATAAAATGCCTATGATTAGATATATCAAGGCTATAAGGTATATGTTGTGTTGAAATAAGGTCTTAATATCCTATACCCAATTGATCACAACCTCTAGGTTTGTGCATTCATCCTTGTGTGATACTAAGACTATACTATCTTCAAGTTTTTCTACTTCATCCAATTACTCATAGAGTCATTCTCCTCCCAGTAGCTTGGTGACCTAGATATTTATGTCATATTCCATCACCTTGGTGATATGGCCAACTCATTTATTGCTAATGTCACTACTAAGAAGGAATTCCTTAATGCTTTTTCACACTATCATGAGTTGAATTTTGTTGTTGGAGAGCATATGCCTAAATTTATCCAGTGCTCTCACAATAGTGAGTGTGTGCTTCTCTATGAAACTATAGTGCAACTCATAATCCTTTAGTGCCTAGCTAAAGAAGGAAATTGACTACTCTAGTTGCTCTTTGTTTTACTATGTTAGGATGTCTAAGAAACTTTTAGATCTACTAAATGCATACATGATAAAATCCTTGCTATAGTCTAAGTTGATCAAGGTAGGATCCTATACAATGGTAAGCTTAATGACCTAAATTTTTTTCATTCCCTCATGCATAAAAATGAATTTATAATTCTTATTTAACATTATAGTAAGGGACTTGACTAGGATAGTGAAACCAAGCACAAACCTTCTCATAAATTTTATTCTCCTGAAGAAACTCTGGAGACTCTTCTTATGGCTCAAAAGAGGGAGAGATGAGATAGCCTTAACTTACTTTGGATCAATTATGAGTCCCTCTTGAGAAACAATGTGCACAAGGAGGGCTCCTTCATGAACTATGAAGATGAATTTGTTGGGGTTTATATATATTTCAAAATCATGACACTTCTGAAAGACTTGCTCTAGGTGATCCAAATGATCCTCAGTGTATTTGGAGAAAATATCATGTCATCAAGGTAAATGAAGATAATTTTATTTATGATCTATTTGAATTCCATATCTATGCCTCTCTATAATTTCACACCTACATTTTTCAAACTAAATTTCATGTACTAGTATTCAAAGGTTCCCCACTTAGTGGTGAACACAATCTTGTAATGTTTGCAATCTTACACCTGAATCTAGTTATAGCCTAAGTAACCATCTAGTAATGAGAATCTCTCTATGCCTATGACCATTTATAAAATTTTATCCATTGGTGGGAGAGGGTAGTGATCTTTCAGGGAAGCCCTATCTAGGTCCCTAAAGTCCACACAAAGGTGTATCTCTCCATTCTTATTTCACATCGGTACCAAGTTGATGAACCATGAGGAATTTTTTATCAAAAATATTATACTAGCCTTAATGATATTGAAGATATCCTTATGTATCAATGGCTCCAACTTTGGATTATTAGGTCTCCACTTATGATGCATAGGTTGTGCATTAACATGGAGCTCAATTATGTGTTATGCTAAACTAGGATCAAAGCCTCTAAGATCTTTGTAACCCCATGTGAAGAGATCATCATATCTCCTATTGAGTTGATTGAAGATTTTAATCTCAAACATAAATCAAACCTTACCAACTTTAATACATTTTCATTCTAAAATGACCATAGACATTGAGACATATTCTTTATTTGTCATGACATGTCTCTTTCCTTTTAATTGGTCATCAGAACTAAGGTGACTAGCCCTCTTGGTAACTTGTTTCCTTTTAATTGGATGATTTGATCTTCATATTAGAATTGTAGCTGCAATTGGTTCATGATGTAAAACTCTACCTCATCTTATACGCATTTGATGATTTTATCATCACTCTTGAACACTTACTAATTTTTTGTGTTGTTAGAAACTACCAATTTGACCACTAGCTTGATGAGTTATTCAGACTCTTTTATTATGTTATACAGAGTGTCATACTACACACATTCACAAGACTATATGCATAAAAAAAATTATTCTTGCTAAGGATGTGATTTTGAATTCATTGAAGCCTTTTATCAAATCCTATACTCTATGTTTATAGTGCCTATAATACCTTGATCCCTTTCTTCTATATGATCTATAGGCCTTGAATTATCACCTCATACTCAGAAGCATTATTTGTGCAAGCGAACTATAGTCTAAATGCATGGAATTATTTTTATTTTTAGGGTGACATCAACAACTCCTATAATGCTCCTACTTCAAGAGACATCAAATTACAGTTGTCACATACCTTCATGGTCCTTTCATACTTTAATGATCTCAGGTAGTGCATAATTATCTTCCATGATGTAATATGTGCCTAGCCCTATATTTTCATTATTATAGTGATCATAATAAAAATGTTCATGTGCCTATTTATCTAGTAGATCATATAGAATTTCTTCCAATGGTATCATAGCCTCATGGAGAATAGGATCCTCTTGATTGAACATCACATAATTATACTCAACTGGGCTAGGAGAGTATGGCTCAACATGGATTTTAAAGATAGGTTCTACCCTAATAATCAATTTCATCCAATATCTAGTCCTCAGTAACATATGTGACCAATCTAAGGACAAGTACCCACCCATCTTTGTTGTGAAGTCTTAAGAGAGGTAAATGGCAAAGTAGGGAGATAATTTAATGACTATGATATCCTCTAAAATGGAGAGTCTTGGGTAATCATACAAAATCAGATTTAAATCCTTGATTATACTAAAACTTTGATTTCCATGCCATCAAAATATATTACTCTTTTTGAAATAGGAGTGCACACAATTCCAAGCATATCCATGATCTTCTTTGGCATTAATAAACTACTTGCACCAAAATCAATCATGTAATTGTGTACTAGGTGTTGTCTGATGATTAAAAAGACATATAATTTAGGTGACTTATTGTTATTGTACACCTGCACTTCTTCCTTTGAATGGCATAGAATAATAGAGGTAGCAGGTGTTGGTTGGGGTGTTTGACACTCCTAAAAAACTTTCAATACATTTTATAGCAAATTTTTTTGAGATGGAATAGTGAGTGCACCCCACATTATGAAATTGAAGATCATCTTCTTCATTTATTATAATATATATAAGTGAACCTAAGATCCCTTTGGTTGTGTCTTTGGAATATCAACCTCTCCTAGTGTTGGCGTATTAACTTGAGATGGTCCATCCTTTTGCATGATATTTTCTAGGCACAAAGGTTGTGTAGGTACCTTGGTTTATGCAACTACGTGATTGACTTGGGGTGTTGAAGGTGAAGCCACTGAGGTTGGTTTATCTTTTTTTTGTATCCCTCTTTTTTTAATTTTGTGTTGAAAGTGACTAGAGTGCTTCCTCCATCTGGCATGCTACTTTAATTCACATACCTAAAGTCCTCTTCTTGCCAATTGATGAAAGTGGACCCTTCTTATGGTTGAATTGGTACTTAGATCATCTCCTCTTATAGGGATATGTTGCTTGTTTGGTATTGTAACTGAGCCATGATTTACATTATGAGCACCTGGTTCAATATTCTATTTGTGTAGGTGGTTTGATTATGAGACTAATTTCATGGGAACCACCATTCAAAATCTTGTGCAAGATTATTTTGAATTGAAATAAGGGATTTTGAGGTGATAGTAACATCAACCTTCTACATATAAGGCATTATATTATAGGTTATCTAATTTTGTGTTTGCATTCCACCTTAGGATAGAGAACTATTTGATTGTTATTTCTAAGTGAAATGTTGATGATGTCTAGGATACCACACTTTCTAACTTTTGAGGCAACTAGTTCATTCTTAAAACTTTGAAATAATGTTTTTATCTCATGCAATTCACTAAGAAAGGTGATGGATGAAGTATTTGGGATTAATGTAGTAGGGATAGGCACTAACATAGGTTTCACATCTGCCTAATTATGGAGAGGTTCTATGAATATAAGCATTGTGGGTCCATGCACAATTTTTTCCACTTTTGAATCAAATAATTCTCTATGTGGACAACTACTTTATAGGCATCAGGGAGAACTGTGCCTCCCATGGACTGAATCACAACTACTATGTCATTATTAAGAGATTTTAGGAAATATAAAAATGTAGTATTAGGAGATGACTTACACAAGGGTGGGATTCTATCCTAGACTCTTTTAAATCTAAAATTAAAGTTGACCATCACCTCATGTGGGGATCACTTTATGGTCATGAGCTACTCTATCAATGATAGGTGGTGACTTTAGCCTTTAAATTGATTGCACAATTCTTTACCAAGAACATCCCAATTATAAATAGAATTTAATCTCAACCCTCGGTACCATTGAATTTTCCTTTGAACAAGGAGGCAAGTAGTCTAACCATGACATTATTTTTAGTGACATGGTGCATTGAGTAGATATTTTTAATGTCTTAAATATGTTACATAGGGGAAGTCATATTTTCACTCGTGAAATAGGATAAAATTTTGAGGGATGTGACTAGGATGTCATCATACCACATGAGAACTAATGGAATTCCTCCACTAAAGGGCATAAACACTTTATTCCTTGGTACAACCATAAATGGAATAGGGAATAAGACTTGCCTTCTTGTGTAAAACATTCTAAATGAAGGTGTAGACTACACTCTAGGAGGTGACTAGCTTACACTTCATCTTTCGATAAGGGACAAGGATATTCTAACTCTCCTTGAGGGTACAAAAATCTGGATAAAATGGAAATTGATTCCTATTGTAGATGATCTTGTTCTTCTTAGCATGTAGGTAAGGGGTTGACTTTATAAACCAAAGAGTTTAGAGTCGCTGGGTGATCTCACTAAGTGTCTACTGCACTTATTAGCTAAATGTAGAACCAATTCCTTAGCTTTTATTCAAATGGTCCTACTAGGCATATAAAAAACTATTGTCATTCAAAACATGCACTCATGGATGCTCTATAGTATGGGGAAGCTTGGCGGTGGTGTACTAAGTGTGAAGGCCTTGCAAATGGAAAAATAATCTAAGGCATTGGGCATGGAAGTATTATCACATAGATAAACACATGAACATAAATTGTCTCTTTATAATGATAGGAATGCCTCCAAGGTTTGACACCCTTGCACTCCTTGAGATGAAGCTCTAGAGTAGGTTATATTCCTTCTATTTTAAATATACCTAGAAGACCAATGTTTAGTCCTAAAGAGTATAAATGTAAACTACTGATAATCTAAACCTAGGATCTTTGAAAGGAAAATGGAGAGAGAATGTAAGAGATACTGAAAGTAAAAGATGATGCACCTAGAATAGAGTGAGTACTCCTACTATCGTAAACACAATACAAACTCCAAAGAACAAGATAATTTCACATAGATTCTACTAAGTGACATTCATACATAATTATTTCATATATAGGCATGGAAACATAATGCAACATTGAAAGGGATGAAGATTACCCATAGACAAAACCTACATAGACCCTGGTGTACATAAGATATGACTTGCAGGTGAATTTTAAGTTTAATGAATAGGTGTTGGGGATGAATGATAAATTAGAGGGGTAAACATAACCCACATATAGGAATCAACAAACACAAATAGCACATAGATCATTAGAATAATAGAAGGAGGTGAACTTAATTCTTATTAATATGTAAGGTCTAGCCAATACAAGTGCTCATGGAGGGCAATTTTAGTAGCATAAGGTTGCTAAAGTATGTTGACCCTTTTATAGTGAAATAACTAGTCTTTTATAATGGATTAAGATAGTTTTATAATAATTACACCATTTTAGGTGATGGATGTAGAATTAAATTCTTTTATGGTGATATGGCCATGCCTCTTAATGTATGTTTGGTGATCAGATTTGGGGGTGATAGTAAGATCATCTCTAGATACATGTGTGCATAGGGAATGGAATTTTTCCTTGATAGAGTTAGAGGATGGCATGTACTCAAGTCCTAATGTCAAGTATTCACTTTTACTTTTAATCACTCTAATAGTGTCTCAAACTCTTTTCAACCACCTCAAATGACCTTCTTCATATTGTGCTATTACCTGGCACTTGGCACTTCATGATTAGTCTAGAATACAACTTTATGGGGGGACACACATCATTTCAACGAGATTTTAGAGGGGTCTTTTGGATTTTTGGGTAGGAGTAGTGATGACACGACATATGGGTGCCATTTTTTGTTGTGGCTATTTGGTAGGTCCCCCTTTCCCTTATTTACTAACCCATGGTGCTGCTCAAAATTATACGAAAGGGGACCCACTTTGGATGAGCACCATATCACCACATGGAGATTTGGCACTTTTCTTGGGAGAACCACAAGATTCCTTGTGTTGAATGAGTGTCGAAATTCCATATGGTAATGGAAGAAGGAGAGTTGTATACTACATATTTCACAAGTGTAGATGTATGATCCTGCATGTGGGCATGGAATTGTATAGACTAAGTAAGAAGAATATTTTTAATAAGGGCACGAATTAGGATTGAATATCTTAAGTTTATTATTCATAATTCATATTTCTTCTTATATTTGATCTTCACTTAACCATTCTAAAACTTCTAGACATGCATCCTTGAATTCACATGTTCTTTGACTTAGATTTCATAAAATCCTATGTGTGGGAGCATATTAAAAGCTTTATGTAGGCATGAGTCATCACTACATCATCACTAAGGCCTAAATCTTCATCTTTGAGCTTGGGTATAGACAAGAGACATCTGTGTTTACTTTACTTAGAATGCCCAGGTCTTTAAAAGTATGTGGATCTCAACCTTGTACTGACTAGGGTTAACTCAAAAAGTTAATAGGAACATATGTTTATATAGTCCTACCTTTTGGATTGTGTAATGCACCTGTTACCTCTCAGAGAGTATTTCTAGAAATCTTTTTTGATCTTATAGATGATTGTGTCAAAGTGTACATGGATGATTTCACTGTCCTTGGTATAACATTTTATGAAACTTTGAACAACTTGGATAAAGTGCTTACTAGATGTGAAGATCACTAGGTATATTTGAGTCATGATAAATTCATCATAATGGCTGATGAAGGGATAATCTTATGACATCATATATCTTCTCTAGGAATAAAAGTAGATCCTAACAAGATTGAGGTGATTTCTAATCTTCTCTCTTCGTAAACAAAAAATGATGTTAAAATTTTTCTTGGTCATGAAGGATATTATATAGGATTCATTGAAGACTTCACCAAGATACCTACCCATATTTTTTCTTTGTTATCAAAATATAGTGAGTTTTTATGGACTAATAAATGTCAATAAGCCTTTGAAACATTAAATAATAAACTCATGATTGTTCCAATTTTGAAAGGACCTAATTGGGAAAAACCTTTTCATGTCTATACTAATGCTTCCAATACTAAATTAGGATAAATATTAGGTCAAAGAGATGAGGATGGAAATATGTATGCCACTTATTATATCATTAAGAATCTTAACCCCATAGAGAATAATTACACTACCATATAAAAATGCTTCTTTTTGTTGTCTATGTTATAAATAAGTTTAGGCATTACATTATTGGTTAACAAGTATTCATATATACAAATCATTTAAAAATTAAATACTTAATAAATAAACTAGTATTATGTGGGAGAATAATTAGATGGATCCTGCTATTTCAATAATTTGACATTACTATCATAGAAAAACTAGAGAAGTATAATGTTGTTGCTGAATTTTTATCTAGATTGATCACTATAAGTGAATATGAACTTGTGGAGGACTCTTTTCTAGGTGAACAATTGTTTTCCATATGCACATACTCCCCATGGTTTTTAGACATGGAAAATTACTTGGAAATAGGGAAGTTTCCTCATTATTTCACCTTTAAAGAAATAAAATGTTTGGTTAGAGCTAGTTATCATTTCAAATGGTTTAAAGTCATATTTTTTTAAATTAGACCTAATCATATACATCATAGGTATGCTAGAGAAGATGAGGTGTATGATATCATCATAGCATTCCATAGAGAACCAAAAGGAAGACATTATTTAAAAAATTGAATATTCATAAAATCCTTGGTGCAAGTTACTATTGGCCATCTTTTTATAAGACTGTTAAATGGTATGTATGGCAAAGTGATCCTTACTAAAGGATGGGTAAGCCTAATTTGTCCTCTAAAATCCCTCTTCATCCTTAAATAAATTTAGAACCATTTAAAAAATGGATTTTGGACTTTTTTAGACCAATTAACCCACCATATCAAGGAAATGAATATTTATTAGTATGCACTGATTATATTACTAAGTGGGATGAAGTGAAGGCACTCACATTTACTAGAGAAAAAATGGTTTTGATTTTATATACCATAAGATAATGCTGAGATTTGAAGCATCTATATCTATTTTTTTAGATCAAGGACCCCAATTCATGTCTAACATGATCAAAAAATTTATATAGTTGTACCAGATCAATCATAGGAAATCTTCACCATGTCATCCCCAAGCCAATGGGAAAGTGGAAGTCACCAATAGAGATATGGAAAACATCCTATCTAAGATTGTAAATAGTAGTAAAAAATATTAGACATAAAAATTACCTAAAGTAATTTGGGCATACAATACAACATGGAAGACAACTATAGGTTTCTCTCCATATGAACTTTTGTATAAAAAGAAACCTTTGTTACCTATAGAATTTTAATTACATACATTGAAGATAGTAGTTGAAATGGAAATTGGTCTTGATGAAGCATAAAAAAAATAATAATTCAACTAAATGGGTTGGATAAACTGAGAATGGATGCACTCACTCAAACTAGCATGATCTAGAAGTAGAAAAAGTAGTGGCATGATAATCTCATTAGAGAATGATAGTTTCAAGAGGGTAAATGGGCACTCTTATTTGATTCTAAATTACATAAATTCAAGGGTAATCTAAGGACAAGATGGGTGGGACCATATCTAATCAAAACCATTTTTAGCAATGGCTTTGTCGAGCTTCAACCCATTGATGGTGACCAAAGGACACTTTTGGTCAATGGCCATAGCATTAAGTTGTACAAAATACCTCTCAGCAAGGAAGAGTTTATTGAGAATAACCAAGACTAATTTGACCTTTTGAAAGAACATGGCTCTTCCACTAAGGCCAAATGATTTTCACAATAGACATCCAATAAAGGAGGAGTGTTTAAAACTTGCAAATGATGGTTCTCCTCCCTTCAAAATTCTAAAAATAAAAAATAAAAAATAGAAAATAAAAAATAAAAAATAAAAAATAAAAAATAAAAAATAAAAAATAAAAAATAAAAAATAAAAAATAAAAAATAAAAAATAAAAAATAAAAAATAAAAAATAAAAAATAAAAAATAAAAAATAAAAAATAAAAAATAAAAAATAAAAAAATGAAAATAAAAAAGGTATAAAAAATGAAAAATAATAAAAATACTAAAAGGTGAAAACCAGTAAAATATCACTTTTTAGAAGAATTTTTTTTGCAATAAATTAAAAATTGTTGTCAACTAACCTATCTGCTCATATTTGTTTATCCCTGCAAGACACAAACATATTTAGAATATAGGTGTGGATTTATATGTCAAGGTAAAATTATATTTATTTTCACATAGGATTAGGCATTTTTTGTTTCATTTAGTACATGTGTCATCATTAGGCAATCAACACTTTTCACATAGACAAGTTTCAGTGATGTCACATGGATATGATGAGTCAGCAACATCATCGCCACATTTCATGATTTGGTGTGATGGTGTTTTAAAAATACCTTTTCCAATAAATTTGATGTGATAAAAGACCTTTTCAAATAGATTTGATGAGACAAAATTTTAACAAACCTTTTCAAAAAAATGATTTGATGTCATGTGTAATTCATTATGAATATTGTCTCATGTACTACCAATTATGGTATTTATGCCACATCATTAATAATGATAGGATAAAGCACTTTCTCATTATATCTCACATGCTAAGAAGAGATCACCATAACTTCTATGATAATTCTTGTCATAATCTCAAAATATACCTTGATTTGTTATTCATTGTTATATTATCACTGCTATCCATTATTGTGTCATATCCCAAGCCTCTTACCTTATCTTGTTTCCTATGCAAATATGAGATCTATATTTTTAAAATGTAATCAAGTTTTAAATAAAAAATGTTATCTCCAAAGATGGGTGGATGAAAGAAGAAGAGTGAAATAGAGTCCTCATATGCATTACTACAGGTTGAGGTAGCCAAAGATATCTTTGAATCAGAAAGGTGGTTAAATTTATTTAAAATGTTTAAGGGTTTTCATAAAGAGATTTTTTAGGAATTATTTGAGAATTTTGATAAAGATCATGTTTTTATCAAAGGTAAGAACATTTCAATGAATCCCTCTATGAACTATATGCTTTCCAAGATTCTTAAGGGGGTAGTTGTTATTGATGAGATAGGTTTCACTAAATTAATTCACGTGTTTATTGAAGAAAATAAACGCTACTCTAGACTAGCCAAACCCCTATAAGAATTGAATAGGGGAAGCATGAGAGATAGTATTATTTAGCCCTAGAAAAAAGTGGTATTATGGATTATGAAATATATTATTTGTGATGGTCAGTTTACATTAGTTGATGGAGATTCCATTAAACTCCTTCACCCGAAGAAAGGATCTTCTAGAGAATAACACAAGGTAAATCTTCCCTCTTTCTTTCTGCCCTTATCAATGTTGATAAAAATTTAAGAAGAGGCACTAGGTCCATCTAACACCATGGGTTGGTTACCCTTATCTATCGACATTATTTTCTAAGTAAAATGAGGGGTGAAAAGGCCTAGTCCTCCTTCCTTAAAAAATTATCACAAGTTTCTATCAATAAATACCATGTTCTACCTATCCTCCTTCTACGACAATATAGATTAAAGAAAGATCATCTTTTCCACCTTTGGATCTAAAGATAATGCATCAAAGATTAAATAAAAAATGAGAATTCCCTTAGATATCCCTAATCCTCTAGCTAAGATCTAACATAAATGATGGTGTATTCTTCAGGAAGAAGAAGAATAAGATGTGTAGGACATGGAGACTTTAGGAAGATTAATCTCCCCCATTGACATTATAGATGTTGAAACAATTGCTACAGAAGAACCCCATGAATAAGAAATTGTATGTACAAAAGAAACCCTTGTATCATAAGTTGTGCCTCAAGAAGTAGAGTGACCTTTACCCTCTATAATTGATAAGGGTAAGGTGTCATTGATAGAATAAGGTCCATCTCCCCCTCATTCTATTAATGAATAAGAAGAATTTTAGCATGTCATGGATCTATCCTTCCATGAAGAAATAATAAGGAAGAAAAAATTAGAATTAGATGTTCTTTGTTCAACTTTGAAAGGTAAGGACCTGATTATTTCTAATTTAGAATAAATATGTGAAGAATTTGTGACTAGAGCTAGAGAACAAGGTATAATTCTTATAGGAATATAATCATAATAGACTAGGGTATACAACTTGATGTTTTCACAAACTCAAAAGTTGAGTACTTTACAAAATTCTCTTGGTATTAAGGACACTAATTTTTTTGATTTAAAATAGGTTAATTTTGATAAAATTAATCATATTTATGACATGAGACATTATTTATGATATAAATGCATTTATTGTCCAACACAGTAATATGATAAGAGAGATAACCACTCAAACTTCTGATTTACAAGCCTATATACAATCAATGCAGTGAAAGACTAGAGAAATAGTAGTTAAGATTGAGGGACCGACAAGAGATATTCCCTTCATACCCATTACAATACATGAAATGATCTCAGTCTAGAAAAAATCCAAAAAAGAATTTAGAATTTGAAATAAGAAAATGCTAAACTTAAATATGAGTCTTAGAAGTAATTGGTAGAGTCTAAACAACAATTGCAAAACGCTGAGGACTCCATCTAGCACATTTGTGATACTTATGAGAAATTAATTAGTGTATTCACCTAAAATCACTCACTTCATTATTATCAACTAATATTTCTATTATTTAACACTAATTCCACTTAACATATTTTATTCCATTAATTTATCCTATTTCTCACCATTTAATTAATATCCCCCTTCCATTATCCTACATTCACTAACCTTATTCATACCCTTCCTTCATTAATTATATTATAAACCCTATTACCCTATTATAATCCTAGTTATCCATTATATGGGAATTTAAAATTCCCATAACCCCACCTACCTATCTATTAACCTACACCCTAGCCTTTTCTACATCCCTATTCCCTAATGACCTACCTAATCCCTATCTAAGTCCCACCTAATCTTCCATTATCCCTAAACTAATAGAGAAATATCTAGAATTTATAGAATCTCTTCCAAGTCTTTAGAAGTCTATAAAATAGAGAATTATAATGAATTTAGTACTCTTTGAATAGTCCATAGCAATTGATCTCATCCCTTCAAATTTAAATATCAACCCTTGATCTTCCGTCCATAATCTATATAAACAAGGCTTCTCCTCCATGGAACTTAAATTGAAATTTCATATCAAATCTATTTCTATTTAGAAATACACTAACCAAAATTTTCATAAAATCATCATGACAATCTAATCCTTCAACAAGCATTTTCATACCCAATTCATGTCAAATTGGCAATTGAATAAAATTCATCATGCTATCCAAATTATGAGTCAAGGTATATCCATCTCAATCTCTTTGTATTTTTTTTTAATCTTGGTTTAAATAATTTAGGATCTAAGATTTTAATTTAAGATTAAATAGTTATTACATCCAATTCCATTTAAATCTTAGTGGGTTTACACTTTAACTGGTGGTTTAAGATTTGAATGATTGAACTGCATGATTTAATCTTTTGTTCTCAAATTTTAGACTACATTTTGGTGACCATGATGGGACATGTTCCCCATTTAATCCATCTTGATTGTTATTTGTGTTTTTACTATCTTGTGGGGTCAATTAGATCGAAAAATTCTTGAAAATTTTGAAATTTTATTTGTACACGTTGTAGTCATGACATCACACTAGTAGTCACAATATTGTCTTGAGAAATAGTGATATTGTCATTATAAGTTATGATATTGCGTTAAAAATCCAATTAGCCCCTAAATATCAATTTGACTGAGTAGGTTTTCACCCTTTGATAATCTTGTGACTCATGATTAATGATTTTGTTGGGCAAGTCACGATATTATCCAACCTCATAGCAATTTTTTCTAACTACTAATGGTTTTTTATTACAATTTTATTGCAATAATAGGACTTTGAAAGTCATGGTTTTATCTTTTAAATAATGGTTTTATCTTGGTGAGTTGCATTTTTGTCTTTCTAGATAAAATCATTAACAGTGGATATTTTTTAATTTTCCTATTGCTTTTAGTCTGATTCTATTGTAATTTTTAGGGATCAAAAGACCATTAATACCCATATAACCCTCATTTTTGCATGATATGTACATCATTTTGGGGAATTTTTAACTAACCACATTCTCATAACAAAGTTCTTGATTTATATGTAGTTTGTTATGTGATCTGTTAATAGGGTTAAGCAAGAGAAGAGGTCATCTCCAAGCAAAACACACAAACCTTAGTCTTTTCCCATTTCCCACAAAATTGCAAGTCATGAAATCTTCATAATCATGATATTGCTCTAAGGCATTACAATATTATAACTCTAGTAGCGGTATTGTAATTTTGTCAATTTTTATTCTTATTCTCCCTATTAGTTATCACTTTTGAATCTCATAAGTTAAGCCTAGAATTACATTTGTCCTTTATTCATCTGGATAATCAAAATTTTGGGATTATTTTATTTAACCATCTAAGTACTCATTTATAAAATTTTGGTATATTATAATCAAAATTTTAAAATTTATTTTGATCATTTGTACATAAACACTTTTGGGAATCAAAAAAATCTGTAAATAATCACCCCTAGGCCCTTGAACAACTAGTGCAAAACTTGTGCAATCATCTATTTCTATTGAATATCTAAATTTTGAGGTTTTGTCATTTCTTACAATATCATAATTATAAATTTATTTATAGCAATGACTTTGTCACTTTGAACATGATTTTATGGTTTATGACAAAACTACAACTATCAATTTATAATTAATAATCATATTGTCTATTTCAATCATAGTATTGTCTAAACAGTCATAGTTTGGTAGTTAACTATCATGGTTAAGCTAACTATGACAATATCGTAACTTGCAAGTAGCGGTTTTGTCCCCTAGTTGTGATTTTACAATGTGTAGTTATAATTTTGCATTAAATTTTTATCCTTTTGAGTGAAATTTTAGAGTCATTTTTCATAAATTTTGAGTCACTCTGAGCCTCCTCTCTTGCTCCTTGACCCTACTAGGGGCTACCCCCCCCAGACCCACACGTTGTGTACCACTCACCCCAAAGAAATTATAGATCTAAATTGTGATTTTAATAGGGTGTTTTATTAAAACATATTTAACTAACATCTTATTTCTTATACGGGTAAATCTAGTTAATATTTTATCTGACTAACATCTTTTTTCAAGTTATATTTTGGGTCTACCTTTTTCTTTTACAAGTTACCTTTTTTGAGTGCCACTTAAACTAATAACTGTGAGCTTGAAAGCCATCTATCAAAGAATCCATTTATAACTTTAAATATGAATTTTGATTATTTATTTCATCTTGTTGTAAAAAAATCATTCCTTATATATAATTATTTATGTGTACTTGTATATAATTATCATATCATGTTCTTCACACAATTAATTACCTAGTTAATTAATTATATCATGTTTTGATTGTCTATTAGCCCTCCTCCTCTAGGATGGTACATGACATGGAATTGACACCCATGCATGAGATTACTATATAGGCTTTAGTGTCATGGATTTCATTCACCATGATATAACCAAACTTCATGTTCTAGTGGAGTATAAAATTAGGGATAATTGTTGTTAGGATAAATAGTTGACCCCATATAGGTCATTCATGAAGGGAAAGAGTTAATTCTCTAAACCAAGTGTTAGATAACACCCTATATATACTTGGGTCCTAACATACCTTTGTGTATATTTAGAATACCCCTATAGAGCCCATTTATCCTAGCATAACACCTTTCAACCATAACAAGTGTACTATTGTAGGAGTTAGTATTAGCTTTTAAGTAGCCATTGAGTGTAAATAGGGTTGAGAGGGTTTGGTTGATACTGTAATGGGTCACTAGCCTATAGCCTCACCTATGAAGCCATTATATGGTGTGGCCATATGGTTACCAACCCATTAATTTACTAATCATAGGCTGTGGCTTGCTTGTTTGGGTGTGTGTTGTGCTAAACCCATACTATTTGTGAGCCGAGTCAAATTTTACCTATCTATACCTATCTAAATCCTTTTCACATATCACCTTGTATATTCCATCCTTATCATTATATCACCTTTTTCATCTTTATCCCATCCTTCCTTTATATATATCCTAATCATCAATACTTATCATCATTCGCTTTATACATCCTTGATATATTATCTTTTGTATATCCTTTCATTGTCCTATCCCACTTCCCATCACCACCTTGTCTTAGTATCATTCTAATCCAACCATATACACACATCATTGATGATCACCCAATTAGTAGTATATCCTAACCATCACCTTGTACATCCATATCCCATCACCCTTAATGTGTATCCTAATAAGCATCCTAGTCATCATACTTGCATATCTTAGCTACACCTTGTCATCCACATCTTTTCCTATGTCCACTTCATCCATAAATCTTAATCATTATCCTTCATCTTTTATATCCTTATATCATTATATTTTTGTACATATCACTTTGGACCCATATTTTATATCCTTATCACATAATCTTTTAGTACATATCTATCTCAACTTACCATCTTTTACATCCTTGTCTCATTATCCCATTGTACATACTAATCCTTTGCACATGATTTTTTTAAAATTATATTTCTAAAACCATTCACACCCCCACATAACTAAACATATCATATTGCACATATTTTCTTCTTGTATATATTGGTATTAATCTCCTTCTAGTCTAAACATACCCACCCATCTTTGGTTATCACCCCATCACTCATATCCTAATCATCCTCTTGTATATCTTTGTCTTACCCTCTTATACACAATTTATCCTCTTCTACATCCTACTAGACACTCTTATCATTCATTATACCCCTACCATATACTATTCACCTTTTGTCTCATCCATATACTATCCTAGGTCCACCCTATACCTCATCATTTATCTTGACCTTATTTTCAAAACCCATCTAGTTTAACCTCATCATATCTTATCCTAGTTGGCTTATTAGGTCATATTTAGGTATGAACCATCCACCTTTCATTACCTTTTATAATTTCATCATCACATTACCTTCATCAAATCATAATAATATCCCATTTGATCTTGATAAAATTGGTTAAAGCCTTTGGGCTAGTTTTATTATCCACATCATCTTATATCTTAGTCCACTATCAATTGATTAGATCTCATACCAATAAAATATAACATTATCATCTTATCACTTTGTAAGTTTCAATCTAGCAAACCCATCATTATCAATCTAGTCTCTATCATCCTTGCCTATTCATAACTAGCACCCATCATATTGTCATCTTGCTAGTTTGAATCTAGGTACCCATCAAAATCTCTTAATCCTTTTACTAGCTTAAAAACTAGGCATTGGTGATAGGTCGTTTACACCTATTTCACTATTAGTTTGAAATCTGATCATAGTCTTTAATCGATCAAGTATATCCCATCCTCATCATCATACATCCTACTATCTCATTCTTTTAGCCTTACTTTTTTCAAACAAACCTTAGTCTACCTTCATATCATAATCCATGTTTCCCATGGATTTAGACCCAGTTCTTGTAGACCAATACATCTTAGCCAACAAGGATGAATTCATTTTATGATCACTAGAGTTAGGTGCTCACTTATCCTTAGACCTTGATCTTATTCAACCAAAATCACCATCTTATAGCCCCATGAAATCAATCACAACCTTCCTTCATATGGTTACCCTAATCAATCAATACATTATAGAGAGTAAAGATGAATTCCTTTTACAAATATGGAATATGGGTGCTTGATTTCTTGATGATTTTGACCCCATAAGCCTAAAATCACCTCCCAAACAAGTCTAACATCAACCCTTAATCCATACCCCTCCACCATCCACCAACCCTACTTAAAACCCCTTGGCCCCAATTTGTACCTATCCATAGTCAAACCCTCCATCTACTAATCATCATTCATCACCTTTATCACCCACCACCATGTAATTACACCTCACTCTCATAGACCAATACATAGTTTCTAACAAGTATGAGATACTCTTGCACTTCATTATGATGGGTGTTTAACTTATTGAAGGTGTTGACCCCCTTTAACTTATTACACCTCTAATACAAACCTCTTTGTGTAAGTTTCCATCCAATCCCCCATCCACTAGTCATAGCCACTCATCTACCCCTTCCCCTACTAGAAAATGGAATATAATCTTGGCCACTAATCCATCTACCAAGTCATGTCAAACTCCATCTAATCTGAATTCTAATGCTTCCACATCTAAGAGTGAAGTGGGTCCTTATACTCCCCTTCCTATATCCATGGAATCCCTATTCCAACAACTTATCACCAAGAACATGATGGTCTATCCACCCATACCACATCTCGATCACATCAAGCCTAAGCCTTCCTAGTATAAAGCAAACTGATACTATGTATATCATCAGACCTAGGGGCATTCCATTAAATGATGTTAAAATTTATGAGACTTTGTCAAAGACCTCATCGATCATGGTGACATCATAATTGAGGATGAGTCAGACAAATTTAAATTAATGGGTGAAGAAGAAAAGGAATGACAAGATTTTATTCCCTATCATGATCAAACCCTTCCCCTTCAAAGCCAATGTCAAGACATCCTATCCATCCTCCATGATCCCCCCATCTCTTACCACCCATACATTCAAAACAAGTCCACTCCCCATAAACCTAGTCCTTTTATATCACATAATTTCTTTCATGGACCTATCTTTGCTTCATACATTATTCATACATCATATCCCTCTCACCCATCACATAAAATAACCCCCATTATGTGTATAATAATAGACAAATCACCTTTTACTAAAAGCATAGCATCATGGACATTGAAATCAACATCAGAATTAGAACAAGTTTTATCTACCTTAGTATCATGTGTAGCATCAATATTCAAATCAGATTCTTCATCTAAAACATCATCCTTATTTAATATTATAGTAAATTTTAACAATTCCTTCTCTTTTAAAGATCCCAATCAGTATGATGAAGTCATAATTGAATTCTTGAATGCTTTATCTATTGAATATTTTTAGAGTGGATATGATCCTACCTTGGATACATGTCTTAATTATCCTTTTGAGATTCTTGAGGACACTTTCTATGATTTTATGGATATTTATCCTAATGACCTTTATGAGGACTATGATACCCATTCTACCCTTAATCCATCACCCAACATTCACCATCCACCTCACCTCCCTAATTCCTATATCCCACTCCATGAAGGGAATATATAAGAACATGCACCATTAGATTCCCCTTTACATTTAATATCATGTGCCATAAATACAATAGTCCAAGACCATATTCCTAAAGTCATAAATCATGATCAAATAATCTTTGATACCCTAAATCATAATCAATAAAAGTCAAATCATTAGCCTAATCAAATAATGTCTCCCCCTAGTGAAGCCCAATATCAGGCACTATGGGTTTATAAAATTGAAAATAATCATTATATATCAATTAAAAAATCAATCCCCTATGGTGAAGCCTAAAATCTAGCACCATGGGTACTCAAAATCAAATCCAATCAACAAATAGTCATATGGATGACCATCCTCTTAACACTTGGATCACAGAATTAACAAATCAAAAGGTCTTGGTTCCTTTAATCTCATGGCATAAATATATATAACTCCCTCAACCATATCTAATGGTGTATGCAACTATCAAACCTTAATTCCACTCCCCATCTTGCCATGTCAACCATCTTGATCATGTCCTTCCTTCACATCCTATATCCCATCATCACATTCATGAAATACCCCCATCCATAGCATATCTCACATCCCTAGGCAACATTGTTGCTCATTAGGGTCATGAAGACACTTGGTTAAAATGTTTCTAGGATGTTAAATCAAGAGTAAAAAATGGTCACCATCACATAGTCCTAGCATCACCTTTCTCTAAAATAGGTGTCAACTAACATCTCCATCTCACATCATCATCCTACATATCTCCCATCAATAATAAATCAAGATTCCATCTAAAAGTCAAATAAGTCAAAAATAACATTTGTCCAATGGTGAAACCAATCTTCTGGCACCTTGGGCAAGTACCATGATGAAAATTAGTTTTTGGCATCATGGTAAAATAATCTATTATCTAAATTTTTCCTCAAGACTTAGGGTAAATATATCCATTTCATATGCTTATCCATCCATCCCACTTGTCACATCCCTTATCCACCTTGTCTATATCACCCATCATCTTATCCCTTAATCCATTATTCCTATCCATCATCCACCATAATATCATGCATTCTATCTCTTCTTCCTTCTCATCTTGACCTGTGTAAGAAAGTGGATGGTATCTTTATAACTATCCCAAACTCCTCTTCTCATATCCTCTAATGAAAACTTAGGAAAATAACGATATAGTTCCTTCATGATGTGGTCATTAGATATCCCTAATACATTCATCCTTTGCTACCATCATTTTTATCCTTTGTCATCTTATCCATCATCCCTCCATATTTCTCCTAGTTTTTAGGCTTGGTATTCCATTTTCTAGTAACCCAATTTGTACAATGTATATACATATCTCAAAAATCCCTAAAATCTGAAAAATGTCAAAAACCCTAAAAATCATAAAAAACTAAAAAGCCAAAAATAGTCTATTATGTCTTGTCTTATGTCTAATCCCCTAGTCACATCCATATCCATCCATTTCATATTTTCCCATCTTTTGGATACCACATTTCATATTGAGACCAAATCAAAGTGGGCACCCATCCTTTCATATCTTCCATCTCATCCTATTGGCCAAGTTTTATCAACAAACATCACCTCATCAAAGACTTTAATCTGGCACCCATCACTTCCTATCATGGTCATTTCATATCTAGTACCCATCCAATTACCCTTTGCTAGTATGGAAGGTACTTGATCCCATTACTATATTATCATTGCCTCTTCATACCTAAAACTCATCTAGTTACTCTTTGCTAGTGTGAAAGGTATTTTATCCCATCATCTCCTACTCTCTTCTCTATATTAGATCCTTATAAGGTCATTTATATTGGTAATCCTTGGTCATCACTTATATAATCACCTTACTTGACCATGATTTTTATTCTATTTCAAGATTAAATCAATATTCAAAGACCTTATCACATCCCATCATGTCATTCATCCTTCCATCCTCAAGTAGGGATAAAACCTTATCTTTATCATAATCATCATCATCATATCCAAATACAAGTTCTATACTCCATCCCTAATCACATCTTGATAATCCTAATCCAACCCATCCCTAAATCACTCATCCCATCATTAGATAAGACATTGTGACACTGCATGTAGATACTCGTGTGTGTTATTTATTTATTTTTTGTCTTATTTTATTGTGTTTTATCATGTATATATCTTGTTTTGCTTATGTTTTATTTGCATATTGTCTCATTTTATCTATTTATAAATGAATGAGGATGTTATGAGGACACCAAAAGTGATATTGAAGATGAAGAATTCACTATTTTCCCATGAACTTTGGTATAATGTCCTCTTGGTCATGCTTATATCATGGGGAATCTTGTCAAGTGCTATATTTTTAGATTACTTAGACTATGATGAGACTTATGATAGCTTGATCTCATCATTTATCTCATCATCCTTCTCCCCATCATAACCCATCTGACTAATATCCAATATTTATCCTCATCTCATAATCTACATCATATCCTCTAATCAATAATCATCATCATCATCATCATCATCATCATCATCATCATCATCATCATCATCATCATCATCATCATCATCATCATCATCATCATCATCATCATCATCATCTCCTAGTTAGAACTACATTAGCCTGAGGTGTTTTTAGACTATGTAGGCAACACTTGGCCACTTTTTAGTGCCCAAGCATAACTTGGCCACTATTTCTCTCATATATCCTAATCCCCCAATATAATTGGTTACTTGATCATATAACTTCTTCTCTATCATCACCTACATCATATTGATCAATTTAGATTTGAGTTATAACCATCACTAATCTCATCAAATTAGTCTTATCCTAGATAAAAAATCTTCCTTATATGTGTCTTTGCCTTAGATACATCTAAAGTTTTTGCCCTTTAATATCATCATCATCATCATGTTATATTTGATTCCCCCTTGGGATGTGTTGACAACCATGACACCCATTATCTCTAATCCCTATGCATATGTCTTTGCTAGGTGAATCATCAATTTATAGTTCACTGATCAATTCAAATTCATATTCATCATCTTCTATCTCACACCTATCATCCCATCCCATCATCTATCCATCACATCCCATGCCTCATTTCTTATTTTGAGTGGACATCCATCTCATTCTTCCCCACATGACCCCTCGAGGGGGCATCATATACCCTTTTATCATATACTAACATTCATCCATGTCATGGTTTTTATTGGAACAACCATTACTACTTCTATTTCACTCCACTTATAGTGTCCTTTCAAAGAGGGGAAAAATGTATGCACCTAAAAATGATCACTTCATTATTGTTGACTAATATTTCTATTAGCTGACACTAATTATTCTTAACCTATTTTATTATACTAATTTATCCTATTTCTAGCCATTTATTTAATATCCCCCTTCTATTATCCTACATTCACTAACCTTATTGATCCCATTCCTTCATTAATTTTATCCTAATCCCTAATGTGCTAATCTAATCCTCCTAGTTATCTATTATATGGGAATTTAAAATTCCCATAACCCCACCTATGCACCTACTAACCTACACCCTAGCCTTTCTTACATCCCTAGTCCCTAATCACCTACCTAATCCCTATCTAATTCACACCTAATCCTCCATTATCCATAAACTAATGGATAAGTCTTTATAATTTGGAGAATCTCCTCCAAGTCTTTAAAAGTCTCTAAACTAGAGACTTCTAAGGAATTTAATATTCCTTGAATGATCCATAGCCATTGATCTCATCCCTTTAACTTTGAATATCAACCCTTGATCTTCCATCCATAATCTATATAAGCAAGGATCCACCTCCATGGAACTTAACTTGAATCTTCATATCAAATCCGTGTCCATTTAGCAATAAACTAACCAAATTTTTCATAACATCATCATGTCAATCTATTCCTTCAACAAGCATTCTCATACCCAATCCATGTCATATTAGCCATTGAATCCAACATCCAACATCAAGCCATCATGCTATGAAAATTCTAAGTCAAGGTATATCCATCTCAATCTCTTTGTGTTTTTGTTTAATCTCAGTTTAAATAATTTAGTATCTAGGATTTGAATGTAGGATTAAATAATTATTACATCCAATTCCATTTAAATCTTAGTGGATTTAGACTTTAACTAGTAGTTTACTATTTGAGTAATTGAACTACATGATTTAATCCTTTGTGCTCAAATTCTGGACTACATTTAGCATGCATGCAAATTTCATATATTTATGTTTTTTTCTCCATGAGTAGTTTTATAAATGGTAAATTTAGCTTATTTCCCTTGGTTTTCCACACATTATTGAAAATGAGCACATGATTATGGACATTTTTCTCAAGAGCACTAAATAAAGGCAAGATGTAATTAATGAGTTTTATACTTTTAATTTGATATTAGCTTATCAATATGGTTTTATAATAAATCTATTTGTTATAAAGACATAATTATGTGCCTTTATCTCCACTCTGAAGAACTAAACAACATGGCAGTAAGTTAATAATAAATTTTTGGAACTACAAAGCACCACTGGGATATGGATTAGACCCCAATTCTTAGAGGTAAGGAAACTTATTACTACTTTTCAACCATTGTATCACATTTATATGAAGAATAATTATCATGAGTTATTGAGATCCAATATTACAACTTTTTAAGCTTTGCTAAACCACCATTCTACCAATGTCATCAATACTAGTATTGATAGGTGGGAGACCTTACCTATTAGGTTGAAATACAAGTAAATATTGACCCTTAACACTATCAAATGGAGTCTAATTAGATCCTAATCAATTGCCTAGGTTATCACTCAGCTCTTAGATGAAAGAGGTTCAGATGTCTAGATTGGGATGAGGTTCAGGCCTTTAATAATTATGTGTCCTTTATATTCATGATTGGGTTGGAATACTGAGGCAAAATTTGAGTTTCAATCTTGGTTGCATATAGTTGTAAGGGATTTTGGATTATTTCCTAGAAGCCACCATGATTAGGGCCACCATTTTTAGGTTTAAGATCTTAGACAGAGGCTTAAATTAGGAATTTTGGATTGAAGACCAATCAACCCACTTGTTTACAAGAGGAATTTTAAAAGGTAAAGTGTGGGGGAGAATTGATGATCATTTCATATAGATCATCATATCTATATAAACTATCCATAAAGTGTTGCCTTTGGTTATATATTGCATTAGATTTAATAGTTAAGGTCTTATTTAAGTAGGAATTGAATGCAATTTGTACTTTGTTTATATGTAATTTATTATTGATTCTTTAACTTCTTATTATGTATAACTTGGATGAATAACATAGTTTTGAGTATAGAAACACATCCCAATTGTGAGGTAATTTTTAGAAGGCAATAAATAGTTTTAGAAACTATTTTTGGTTATAATTTTGAGGATTCAACGAGTGAGCTCTGAAGATTTGATACTCGAAAGACACTCTGAATATGCTTTGGAAGTGCTCCAAAGATGATATAAGGGAACTGTAGAGACATATACATGTTAATTTGAAGACATATAGGCATGCTCTGAAGACCTGTATAGAGTGCTTTGAAGACCTGTACAAGATGTTCTAAACATACCAGACATGCTCTGAATACTAGCTAGATCATACTAATCAAGATAATAATTATATAGATATATAAATATATTTTATATATTTAGATGTTTTATTTTAGACATTACCATTCATGGTATTGGCTTAAACTTGTCTCGATATATTTACACCTCTATTTTGTAAGACTATATTAAGTATATTTAGTATATTTTATTTATTTTCTTTCTATAGTTAGTTGAGTCAATTTCAATGCCTTTATAAAAGCATGGGATCCAACTCCTAGATCATCTAAATTTTTAATAAATAGATTTGGGATTTAAGATTGCCAAGATTTTATAATCTATGAATAGCTGTGATTAAATATACATCTACTCATTCTAAGGAGAGATGAAGAGTAAGAATAAGCTAGAAAAGTTAACAGTTGGTAAATTACTAGTTCAAAATTGGTTCATAATTTCTCTTTATTACTAAGTAAAGAAGTTCTTGTTCTGAGGAAGGAGAAAGGGCTCACTTCTCTCCAAGGATCAGGATAAATTGGTATTTTTAGTTTAATAGTTTAGAAGTATTTTTAAATTTAGGTATATTTCATTTTCTAAATATTTTAATTTCTTTTTAAACACAAGAGTGATTTGTTTTGAATGTAAAGTGATTTCCTTTCAAAATCAAAGAGTGATTGTTTTTAAATACAAGTGTGAATTCCCTTTTCAAAATTAAGTGTGAATTTCCTTTAAATCAAGTTTGTTTCATTTACACAGAAGAGTTATTTCAATTCAATATAAACAAGTTGATTTTATGTAAGAGCGTGTATTCCAATTCAAGTAAGTTTGTTAATTTATATCATATTCAAAATTTATTAGAAGTTATTTAAGTGAAAATAGATATCACTCTTAGATTCTGGAACATTACATCACACTATCCTACCTAGCTAGGTAAGTCAAGTGAGGACATCATATGTATTATGCTAGATGTTTAAGTTCTAGATGTTGATGGTGTGGATACAACATGAGATCTTCAATTAATAAATAGTTTAGATTTACTTTTTTTAAAGATAGATTTAAAATATTATTTACTATTTTTAGGATTTAGAAAATAAAGTAGAAGTAAACCCCCCCAAAAATTGAACTATACAACTCCAATATTAAATAGTCTCATTATAAATAACCATCAGATACTAACCTAGTTGAAAATGACACCAATTCAGTAATTGGTTAAATGATAGGTATAATGAAAACTTATCACTTCCTTAAGGATGAATTTCCTCTGCTAAACATTGACATGATATTTGACTCAGCAATCACGTATGAAATGCTTTCACTCATGGATGGATTTTTAGGATATAACCAGATCTAAATTATGCCAAAAGACTAACATAAAACAATGTTCAGCACTCCATGGGGAACATTTTATTTCTAGCTCATGTCATTTAAACTCAAGAATGATGGGACCATATACCAAAGAGCCATGACCATCATATTTCATGATATGATGCATGATATTTTTGAAGACTACATCAATGACATATTAGGTAAATAAAAAACTAAGGCCGATCATCCAACTGCACTATGAAATATATTTTAGAGGCTTCATGAATCCAAAGTTTGACTCAATTTTAAGATGTGTGTTTTTGGGGTTAATTCAATAAAATTGCTTGGATTCATTATCTCTCACCAGGGCATTAAATTTGATCCAACCAACATCCAAGCCATTACAGAGATGCTACCACATTCTAATTTAAAGTAGATCTATAGTTTATAGGGTAAGATTCAGTCTATCAAATGATTAATTTCTCAGTTACTTGAAAACTTATATCCATTTACACACCTACTAAAGAAGGGTGTTACATTTCATTGGGATGATGAATACCATAAATATTTTCAACACATCAAAGAATATCCTACCAATCTACCTATTTTATTGCCACCTCTGCTAGAAAATTCATTCTTATTGTACCTATTTTTAACTACCAAACCCCTAGGGGCACTTTTGGATCAAGATAATAATAATGGAAAAGATCATGCCATGTACTATCTAAGTTTTACACTAGTCACATATGATCTCAACTATATGCCCATTAAAAAAGCCTATTTATATATGGTCTTTATAACTCAAACATTACATTACATGTTAAACAACAAAGCCATAGTTATTTCCAAAGTAGATCCATTCAAGAATCTAATATCTAAGACATCTTTACTAGGCTATATGGATAAATAGATCATGCTTCTAAATGATTTTGAGATATAATATGTCAACTAAAAGGCCGTCAAGGGATAACTTCTTATAGATCAACTTGTTGAATCACCCCTTATATATACTAAACCTCTAACATTTAATTCCTAGATGAGTCCATTATGACCATCATTGAAATACCTCTTGAGGAGTAATATTGGAAGCTATATTTTTATGGATCATTCACCTCACATGGATCAAGGATAGGCCTATTATTTATTACAACACATGGGGACCTTATCCCCAAATCATTTCATATCAACTTTCCTTGTACTAACAACATGGACAAGTATGAAGTGCTTGTCTCAAGGATTTATCAAGTAGTACAGTGTAATATTTAGCATCTCAAGGTTTATTGTGATTTTCAATTAATCATAAATTAGGTTACAAACCATTTTTAGACCAAAGATGACAATATGGTGCTTTATAAGACCATGATCAACACTCTCAAATATCATATTATTGACAAATAGTTTAAACACATACCAAGGGACAATAATAGAATATCAGACGTTATGTCCACCACTGGCTCTTTGATCCATCACACATATAAGGCAAAAGAATATCAATTCTTTATTGAAAATCTTATAGTGGCTTCTTATGACCTTTCAACCATTATAATGATCTATATTATTATTGGTACCAGATCTATATGGTATTTAGACCTTTCCCCTACCTTTACAACCAAATTATGCCACTCAACATATCATGTAAACAACAAAGGGCCTTTACCCATAGATATGCACATTATAATTTACTTGTACTAACCATTTAGTATCACATTTTTGATGGAACTCTACTTCATTATTTAACTTTAACACAATAAACATTAGGATTATGGGAAGTTCATGAAGGAGTATATGGATTACACACTAGTAGGGCCATCCTAGCCAAAAATTTCCTACATACCAAGTACTATTAGATAAATATGGATGTAAATGCAACTGTTTACATCAAAAGGTGTGATAAATGTCAAAATCATTCCAATCTTATTCATGCCCTAGCCAAAACTCTAAAACTAATGCTTACACCATAGACATTTTCTACATGGAGACTCAATCTCATTGGGAAGATTAACCCAACCTCATTTGATGGCCATAAACACATTTGTACTACTACCAAATATTTCACTAAGTGGGTTAAATCTATACCCCTCATGTGACTAGAAAATATATTTCCAAATTCATCTTCAATCATCTCATTTGTCATTTTGGCATTCCTTCCAACATTATATCTAATAATGGTGTATAATTTAATAAAAAGGATGTCAAATTGATGTGTACTGAGTACAACATTACTCACCATTTTTATATTGCTTATCACCTAAAAGGTAATGACCAAGATGAAGCATCTAACAAACCCATTATCAACATCTTTAAAAATATTGTCAATGATACTAGCTACAATTGGCACCTCCAAATATTTTGTTCCCTATGGGCATACCAGACTAATTACCATACCCCAACATGAGCCATTCAATATTTGATAGTTTATGACATTGATTCCATTATTCCCATTGAGTCATGTTACCTTCTTTGTGGATCTCACTAAAGCATGTCCTAGATAATGAATATTACTAAGTAGCTCCCTATAAAAGCTATAGTTACTCGATGAGAAACACATGGATATTGTTAACAACATTGAAGCATACTAGAATAGACTCCATGGATACTATAACTGATAGGTCAAATATAAAGAATTTAATTTTGGTGTTCTAGTCCTCAAATAAAACCAATAGAACACCATGACCAAGAATAAGAATAAGGGCAACTTCAAACCTAACTAGATAGTCCCATATATGATTGCCATAAATTATGGCTCTAGAGTATACAAGCTCACCACACTAGATGAGGATGAACTTGATGAGCCAATGAACATTATATAACTCAAGTGGTACTTGTATTAAGAGACCTAAAGTATTGTCTATGAGGCCCATTTGCATTATACCATAGTATTGGAATTCTTCTTCCTACCATACCTTATACCATTCTACTATACCTTTCCTATCAACCAAATTTGTTTTTGTCCTACCTACTCAACTCCTTTGACCTTGTTTCCATTTCATTGATTCTTTGAGCACCTTCAATGAGGGGATTCAGATCACTTTTCAATAGTTGCTTTAGTATTCTAGGCAAAGGTCATATTTTGGACTAGTATGACAGTGATTTAGCAGTTACATCTTTCATTTCTTATTTCATTCTATTCCAAGTGCTATTGATTATAATCACCTTTGGGAAAATTAGAGTGCCATTATCATGATAATAATTATAAATACCTATGGGAAAATTAGGAAAAACACTTTTTATCATGCCTTCAAGTACCACCTTACCATTCCTATGTCATAATATGTCATTTTCCTACTTTGCTTATTTTATGAACTTACTGCTGCCTAGTCGGGTTCCTTTGATATAAGGTATAACTATAGTAACTTGAGGTCCCATCTTAGGATTATGTAGGCAATGATCAATTAATGTTTAGTTTAGCACATTCACCCTTTTCTCATGCTCTTATTATTTTATGAAGAACCTAAGCCATGCTCTTACCATTTTATGAGCAATTTTAAGTTTGAACACTCTCTCCATTTTGTGAGTTAGATCATTTAGTATCTCATCATTCTAAATTGAGTTGAGATTCTTTAAAAATTCAAAAAACTTTTTAAAAATGATCTAAAATATCTAAAAAATCATCAGATCGACCACTTATTTTCCTGAAGGATTCTAAGAACCCTAGTTATTTCACAAAACCCCACTTTCATGTAGTTTCCCCATCCTTACTAGCCTAACATCCCATGCTTTCATCATTTTGTGAGACCATCCCCTTATTATTATATAACAATAATCATATTTTATTCTCATCATTTTTCTTCTATCCCATCTCCTGGAAGAACTACATTTGGCCTAAAGTTTCTATTGGATCTTATTTCCATATAACTATGTAGGTATCATCCACTTACCTAGTACATCTAGAGTCAGCTTGACCACCCCTTCGTTTTTCTCTATCCCTCCATTGCATTTGTATCATTATCTCCTATAGCCCAGGGACATTATTTATTATTTTATTTATGTCATGTTGTTTTCACTAACACTATGATTAACCATTATTCATGTTTATTTCATCTTGTTCTCATTATTTTTGTTTTATTTTGTACCTTTTATTTGTTCATAATTTATTTGTTTTTATATCTGTCTATTTTTTTGCTTCATTATTGTACCTTGACATAATATACATGTGTTCATTGGGTAATTCCTTGTGCACTATACTTAAGTCCATCCATATTCATATGTCTACATTGTCATCATCATTTTTATCATTAGTGCATTATTTTTGATTGATTATTGGCTCACGTGTTAGTCCTTATGCATATTTAGGATAAGTTCTCATGGGGTTTCATATCATGATGCATACCATCATGTGCCATAATAAAACTCAGGATAGGAAGTCTTATAATTAATGTGGCCACTATACTTCTCCTTGGCACTTAAAAAAATCCTGATCTACCCAAATTATTTCTCATATATAGAGTAATTAAGTTATGAAAAAAATTAATTCCTTACTAGTTAGGATGTGCATCTCCATAGTAGCAGGTTGGCCTACTTCATCTTTGTCCTCTATACTAGCTTACTCTTACTTCATGAGTATGGATTGATTATGTAAGCTAACTTTTACAAATTTACCATCATACCCCCTTCATTTTATCAATGATTATAACCATCTTTGGGAAATCATTATATACCATCCCACTCATGATGCCAATGATTCTAACAACCTTTGGGAAAATCATTGTGTATCATCCCACCTATAGAACCAATGATTATAACCACCTATTGGAAAATAATTATGTTTTGATCTATCTAAATGTTAAGGATTATAACTACCTATGGGCATATACTTATCATTGTTCTACCGAACTGGGTCACTTCTTCATTCTGATAATGCTTATAACTGTCTTTAGAAAAACCATTATCTCTATCTACCCAACTTGGGTATGTTTTTATCCTACCAATGATTATAACTACCTATGGGTAAATCATCATTTTCACTTATAATGATCACAACTACCTTTGGGAAAATCATTCTCTTTTTACCTTTATCCTTTTTTCAATGATTATAACTACCTATGGGAAAATCATTATCTTTTTGGTCCTACTTATGCTGATGATTATAACTACCTTTGGGTAAATCAACCTATTTATTGCCCAATTGAGGTAGCTTATCATGCCACTGATTATAACTCCCTATAGGTAACTGAGTATTTTCCACCCCATCTTCCTTTTTGGTCCCATCATTTTCCTTTTTTTGAGGGACTGATCGCTAACCATCTTTGCCAATCACTCCCTTGAGGGAACATCTACTGTTCATCCATTATCATTGAATTTGTGAGCATACATGACCTTTTCACTCTTGGATATTACTATGAATATATCTTGAAATGTCTTCCCAAAGGTAAACTATAGACATCCAAAATTAGCCATAATTGGCTTTTAATTGGATTTTAGACTGATTCCTACAACCATTACAAATTAAGCCTATGAGTCACTAAATGTCTAAAATTTGCTTTTACATCATTCATCAAATCTTAGAATCATGTTGAAACATCCCTAATTAGGGTATTATATCATATGAAATAATAACCTCTCATATATTTATCCATAATCACCTTATGGTATCATAACTATCAATTTAACCTATGGACCTATTTAACAGGGCACTTGCACACTTAATCAAATCTTGAAAGAGATAAACTTCTAATAAAAATCAATTAAAAAGATAAATAGGATTAAAATCTTATTTGAATTATCCATTTCAAATTTACAAATATCTAGAAAATGAGATTCAAAAATTCAGAATATCCAATACTTTTATCATTGCCTTTATGAGTTGTCAAGCTCTTTGAAAATATCCTAAAATATTTATTTTGAAATCCATGCCTAGTAATTAAAAATCATAATTAAATGACAACTATTAACTCAATTGGAGTTAGTTTTAACTCACTTAGGTTTAGTTTGAACCCATTCCAAGCCTAAACTCAACCTTAACTCACCTAGGGTGAGACTTAATTCCTAAGGCTATAAATACAAGGCCTTGCCTATTGAATTATAAGCTATTTTAGTGAAAATTTATTATGCTTAAATATCTTCAACAAGATCTTTGATGTAGTGTCATATTTCCTAAATGCATTTCAATTAGTGTTACCATTCTAAAATATTAATCCAAGTGACATTAAAGTCAAGGTGCCAATGAGTGAAGGAGCCAAACAAGCTTCATTGTCAAAGACTTCTTGATGCACAAGTCGAGAAAACCATTCAATTATCCATTTGTAACTCCAAAGAAGGTAAAATAATTATTTATTTTATGTTTTTGTTGGTATTTCATTTAGTTTTTGTTACCTAAGCTACCCCTAGTGACTAGGCTAGAGCTGTTAGGGTTTTAGTGTGTTCATTTCATTTATTTTACAAGATTAACACTAGACTAACCTCTCCTCTATTGTCAAATTCCTTGTTCAAAATAAGCATTATTAAGAACAATATTACGTCCTATTTGAGTATATTACTTATTATAACCTCTAAATCACAAATCCTTATCCTTTTCATTCCCAACTAATTTTTTCTCAAAGAACTTATATTTTTTTTGTGATTTTCCAGCACCATAGAAATTGTAAATTAAATTATATAAATAAATGGAATGATTATTTGGTATATAGTTATTTCAACTTCAAAAAAAAATCTATGATAACTTACCACACCTTTCATAAAAATTTTGTAACATAATTATATGTAAATTTTCCATACATTTCAAAAACATTCAATAGACTATAAGGTAGATTTTTAATATTCAACAAAAGTTTAAGGTGTATAATAACGTGAACATGTAATAAAATAAGTTATAAATTAGAACCAATTTCAAAGGGTAAATTCAACAAGAATATTTAAAAAGTGAAATGTTAAATTATATATATATATATATATCATATCTAAAAAATCCATATAAAGATGTATAAAATGTGAACATGATACAATATCCTTGGTCAATGTCGTATAGGCATACAATTCTAAACAACTATGCATCAATCTATGTAGGTATAAAACAAAATGTCATAAGACATGATCTTAATCATAAAAATACATTCCTCTCTTTTATTTGTTTGTAGAAGCCTCTCCCTTGGATGCCTTGTTCACAACTAGAGATGTCAGATCTAAACGATTGCATGTCCTATTTTGATTAAAACTTGCCTGTAGTTCCAACTATTCATATGTAAATATTTTTGAAAAATTTACATGTACTAAAAAAAGATACTTAAAAAATAACAAGTTAAGTTTTTAAAATGATACAAAAATTATTCATAGGTGAACTTATAAAAAGATGGTGGTTATAGTTAATTTGGGACTAACACTCAATAGGGTCAATGATAGGTTCACGTTGGTGAAAACAAGTGTGAAACAGATCACCAATAGGAGTTGGTGATGTTTTCATGATAACAGATGTGATAGGTCCTTGAAAATGTGTATACATACATACATACATACATACATACATACATACATACATACATACATACATACATACATACATAAATATATATATATATATATATATATATATATATATATATATATATATATATATATATATATATATATATATATACTAAATAAAAATTCAAAATTAGATCATAAACATTTAATCTAACTAACTAAATCATTGATATTTAATAGAAAAGTTTACAAATTAAATTATCAACTATACCATGTCAAGCTTGTTATTCATTTAACCAAGACCAAAAGAAATTGTTGGAAGAGTCTACATAGATAATTATTTTATGTGTCAAATATTTTCATAAGTACATAAGATAATTACAAAACACACATCCATATTTACACTTAAGCATTAAAATAACTCCATTGTACATCGATGAGTTGTTGTGTAGATGAAATCATAACACCTACATTTGATCTCTCTTGAATAGACGGTGGAGTGTCTAGTTTTTCATCAACTAAACAAATAAAATATCATTATTAGTCACATCATTATATGAAAAAAATACATGTATAATAAACCATAAAATTAATTAATATTAAAAAATAACCTACATATAGGTATATACAATCATAATATTAACAACACATGTGCTTGTGTGGTATCCAAAATCCTTCTGCAACATTAAAAAACATGTACTTTATTGATATTTCTACATGAAAAATAATTATTACCTTCTAAATTATACACATATTTGAAATTTAACGAGTCTAATAATTTTTTACAAGTAAAATATTAAATATACATGGGAATTTGTAGCCAAGGTGTCCATATAGAATGTATATGGCTAAAACATAGTGAGAATGATATCATCTAGGCCCACAAAAATACCATCATGAGTGGGCTACATAATATCCTCCTCCTTCTCAAGTCCAGTGCATACAACACCATATGATCTACAATAATTATTCATCGAGTGGAATTATTGGATGAAGCCTCACCATGTCAACCCTCACTAGTAGGAGTATGAGAAACCTAACTTATATACTAAGTAAGGGTGTTATTAATCACTTTAAGTTCATGCAAACTATCAATGTCTATAGTATGATTGATTTTAGATGGTAGGGTCTTAGGAGGATGTGGTTTTTTAATACATACTCTCCTAGATTAATTAGGTACATGATATGTATGTAGCCTATCCTACGTAGAGCCCTATATTTTATCTTGAAACTTTGAGAAATCAAAATAATTTGGAACTTCATTCATCACAAACTCACAACATAGTTTTTGTTGACTAATTTTGGTCTACATACCAAATTTTTCCTAGTCTAAGAATTTAGTGAAAGTAGCAAAAAGTCTAAATAGAAATTTTGTAGAGGCCATATCTCACGCATGTGGCTATCTCAAGAAAAAGTGAGCACATGGGTTTATCTAGCCTAGTCCCTAGTTGTTACGTGCTAAGTTTTAGATTATCTGTTAAGTACATTAGAAGTTGTACATATTCAAATTTAGCTCCTCAATCATATTTCATCAAGTTTCCCATATTTAGCCAAATGAACTAGACTATCATTAGGACATCATGAAAGATTGAATGGATCAGTCAACTTGAACATTTTATATATTTGCTCAAAAGGATCCTAGGACCATCATATAAAATGGGTTTATCCCTTTCAATCTCAAGAACATCTCTTTAAAATTTGGTGCCTCCATGACTTTTGTGATTCAAGTTATATGCCTTTAAAGTTAAACCTACAACATAAGATGTTTGTGCTAATGTCAAAATGAAGCTTGGGAAAAAAAATATCGTGCTTAAATTTGATGGTTTGCAAGATTTCAAATACGTCCATGTAGATGTCAAATGATGTTTACATGAACATTAATTTTAATCAAATCAAATAGCCATTTGGGTTTAAAGGTCCTTAAAAGTTTTAAAGTTTGTCGAGATCTAATGGTCCATGGGAGCCCTCATATTGACACATAAGATCTAATGATTTGCATTGGAGTCAACCAATTCAAAAGGTCCCTAGGTTAAATCCTTTAAAGATATACAAGTTGGACATAATCTAATGGTGTAAGATAATCGGGACAAGATCCAACAAAGACAAGTCATTGAAAAAAGGATGGGTCCAAACTAAATCAAGGGTTTGTGCTCAATCATACTAATGATTTGATGGATTGCAAGAACTAATAATAAAGTGGGGATAGGGAGATATACATTGTGCATGAACTCATACATCTTGATTAGATAGTGCACATGAGTTAAGGAAGTTAGTAAATCTAAAGAGCTAATGAGTCAAAGACAAGTGGCATAAGTGCATTTAATTGGAAAAAAATTGATGGGTCATAGGAATCCATGTATAAATAGATCAATAGAGTGAGGAAAAGTCAATAAGTTATTGTATTTATGGAACTAATGAACATAAATATACTTGAGCATGATGTAGATAGTTTGAGTTGGTAATCGATTGCCAATAAGCAAGAGTGATCTCACGACATTTTTAATGGAAGGTGAAGAAGTTTAATTGAACCTAGGTAAAGCAAATTTCAAAGAGCTAAGCTTTGAGTTGAACCAGGGCCAGTTCAGAGACCAAGCATTGTTATTAATGCTCCATTTAATAGATATTTTAGGTCTGATACAAAAGTCAAAGATAAACTAGTGAACATGAAGTAAAGCAAGGTGGTTTGTAGACTCTCATAGATAATGTGACCATGTGACAATCAATGGTCTAAGATTGGTTTTCACCTATAGTGTACCTATGTCTTCCTGATCATCCTTGATCATTATTGACAATGTAAGTATAATTGGCCACCTAATGCAGATGTGACATTTTTCATCCAGTTCTAAGACATGATCCTCATCAACAGATCAAGTGGGAGTAACATGGATCCTTGATATGATGACCTAGTGACCATATAAAGATTAATGGAGCATTAAATCCTTTTGTAAAGTCTTTAAAATTATGCCTTCTTGATAATATCCTAACTCAGTAGCATCCTCAAATTGGTGCTACTCTATTAGAATAAGTTAGTCCTTTTCCAATGCATAATTCTCTCTCTCCTTTTTCTATAAATGTAGGGTTCGAAGCCTTAAAATGGATCCATCTATCCTTCTTTTTAGTTTGACCAGACTCTGCTAAAATGTGTTCTTTTGATGTAATAAATATTGAATTCCATCATTTTCTATCCCAGATTGAAGTGTGTTCTATGAATTCATGCACTATTATTGAGTGAATATATTTTCCTTGCTTATTTTTGAGTTTTTCTCACCTTTAAGAAGGGCTTAATAGTCTCACAAGTCATTATAAGCACAATCTATAGTTTAATGTCTATTTTAAAAGTGGATATTTTCCCTCTCTTGCTAATCTGATAACTAATTAATGCCTTGTTCTAAAATATTTATGTGAGATTTATGTACTTTGGTCTGAAAAGTGTCTCATAGTGTGTTTCGTGTGAGTTGGAGTGATCAAATCATTGGTGCATCACTACTTTTTACATGCTTTTATAAGTTTTTTCAATTCTCTCTCCCTTTTCTAAGCAAGTGCTAGTTTAGGTTTAGTATAGGTGATAGATTCATAAGGAAGTCAACCATATCTGAAGGTCTGATCCACTTTTAGGATACCCACATCCTAGGATCAGTCCCATGTTGGACTAGATTTGAGTAGGAAGATCTGAACAATCCCCTCTTTAGCTAGGGTATAAATTTATAACCCTAATAGTTTTATTAAAAAATACATCAGGACCTCATTATTATTACAAGGTGGGTGATCAAATACCATCCACTATCAATCCTAAAAATTCTATTTGATCAAATCCTAAGTGTACCATAATATTGTAATCAATTTGGTTGTCATGTCTAGTGGTGCACCGATTTTACCATCATTTAATAGGGCACTAATTTAGGCTTTGATTATGTGTTTATCTCTCATAGCAGTTGTAGATAATTTTATAGAATAGTATGGCCTATATATATTTATATAATCGACCCACCTATCAATCTAACTTGTTAATGAGTTAGTTTTACCTAATCATGTTTGCAATGTGTTTCCCAAATAAATTTGGTAGGGGTTATTTGCATGGGGATACCTCACTGTTGAAATCAATTTCTCAAGTTTGATATTATTTTTAATGATATATGATATTAAATCCTCTTAACTACCTTGAGGGGCTTGAGGAACTATAAGAGGATTAGGAGGGTTTTGCGGGTGAGGAAGGATAAGAGGGTTAGGTGGGTTAGGAGGGACAAGAGTGTCATGTTTTTGTTCATTTCCACTTGGCACATTAGTTTTTGCATATGCTAAAAAAAATAAAACAAATAATATCAAGGAAAATGTAATAAAATTAAATAATTTGGTTTTTTAATGCACTAAAAAAATGTTCTCATACCTCTATTTTGGCATGTCATTATCAAATTTGGGTTTTTTGAGTGTTTTTCTTACCCTGGTATCACTGTCAACCACATATTTCCTCCTCCTTTCTCCTAATCATAGTTTATGTTGATGTTAAATGAATGGTATTGATGCTTTTTATTTTCTTATAAAGTAGTAAAACCACATAAATGGTTATGTTTCTATATAACCACATATGTGGTTTTAATGTATTAAACTATGTATGTGGTTTTAATGCATTAAACGACATACATAGTTTAGGCTCAGTGATCACCAAACCTATATCTTAATATAACATATGCATGTTCTAAAACTATGTATGCATAAACATTTTCAATACCCCAAACATGTTTTTTTGTCTGTTTTTGGCTACCCATCTCTGTACACTTCCTCGATAATAAATAAACATGAGAAATTCATAGAAAAATAAGCATGGGATGTAAATTTAGATAAAGTAATGAGTATTTCAATAAGTTTACATCAATATGATTGTGAAGTATTGACTCCAATAGGTTTTCCCTCTCTAGTACCTTCTTCCACACCCACTCAAGCTCAACAAAGTGGTCTACATGTGATAGATTCATCAATTATAAGGACATCTTCAAAAATTCAATCAAGAACTCCATTAAAATAACAAAAATAAATAACACAAGGTAAAACTAAACCAACACCTTCTATAATAAACATTTTAGGTGCAAGACCATGATATCCAAACTCTTCGAATTATACTACAAGTGAGATATCAAACCCAACATTAACAAGTTTAAGAAATCAAAAAAAAGAAGACTAAGGGATATCTATGATAAAAATCAAGGTATACTCATAATGTTGATTTTTTTTTCTATTTTTGTCTTATTTTCACAAAAAAATTATCTTTTTCATTTTGAAAAAGTAATTAAAGATGAAAATTGGGCACAAGCCATGGATGAAGAGATTAATGTTATAGAGAAGAATAGTACATGGGATTTAGTGGATTTTTTAAAAGAAAAAATGGTGTTAGGAGTAAATTGGGTCTATACAACCAAGTTTAATGTAAAATGATATTTGTAAAAGCATAAGGCAAGTCTATTAGCAAAGGGATTTTCATAGCAACATAGAGCTGACAAAAATGAAACATTATCTCTAGTAGCTTGTCTAGACAAAATAATAACAATACTAATAATTACAACTCAAAACAAGTGGCTAGTGAATTAGATGGATACAAATTATGCATTTTTAATGGTTTCCTAGAAGAATAAGTATATGTGGAAGATCCATTAGGATATAAGATCTTTGATCATATAGGAAAGGTCTACAGACTCAATAAAATGCTTTATGGACTTAGGAAAGATCTTAGAGCTTGTTAAACAAATTAATTGCTATTTTTCACATAATGGTTTCATTAGATACAACAATGAGCCTACACTATATACAAATATTAATTAACAAGATAAAATTCTAATTAAATATCTCAATGTTGATGATTTGATATTCACATACAACTTATGAATTATTTTGTTTAAGGGAGACAGAAAGAGAGAGTTTGAGATGACAGATTTGGGTCTCATGAAATATTTTCTTGAGATTGAGGTGAATCGATCTAAAATTGACATATTCACATCTTAATCCATATATCCTAAGGATATATTGAAAAGGTTTGGTATGGTCAATCATAAGCCGGCACCAACACTAGACACAACAAGTTTGAAGTTAAGCAAGGATGACAAAGGATCTAATGTTGATCCAACATTGTAAAAAAGACTTGTTGGTAGTTCGATGTACCTAAAAACCAAATTATTAGATAGAATGTATATTATGAGCCTTATTTCATCGCTCATGGAGTCTGCAAAAAACTCTCATTAAAAAGTAGGAAAAATAATTTTGAGATATGTAAGTGGAACTAACAGTCATGGAATTCTATATTCAACTTCAAATGAGTTCAAACTTATAGAATACATAAAGAGTGATTGTGTAGATAACATTGATGATAAGAGAAGTATATATCTAGTTATTTTTTTCACTTTGTAACAAGATTAGTATTATGGACATCTAAGAAACAACCCATTGTCACTCTCTCATTAGAATAAATAGAGTATGTAGTAGTAACAAGATCTATGTGTCAAGAAATTTGCATGACAAAGATGTTAGTAGATTTTAGTCACAAACATGAAGAGGAAACAAAGGTTTTCTATGATAAAAACTTAATAATTGCATTATCTAATAATCATGTATTTTATAAGAGGAGTGAATATATAGACACCAAATATCATTTCATCTAAGAATTAGTTAACAATGGAGAGATCCAATTAAAATTATGTATATTGGAAGATCAATATGAAAACATCTTCACTAAACCATTATAAAAATGAAGTTTAAAATATCTAAGAATTTTTTAAAGCATACTAGATGATAGTAGTTGTGATTAAGGAGGAGTGTTATCATATCTAATCCCAATCATATGTCAATTTCAAATTTATATTATTAACCATCAATCCATTAATTTTTTTCCATCTACATATCTCTTAAATCTATAGTGTAGATTTTTATTAAATGTCCAACCATTTCTTGAGATGCTAAATCTCTAACCTATCATTGACATTCAAAAAGAGGTAGCAAATATTTTAGAACCTTGTAATAAATAAATATAGTGATGTATTTTGTCTAAGGTTGGAGGTAAAAAAACAGGGATATAATAACACAACTCTATTAGAATAAAACAATGGGTGCAAGAACAAAAACATGGGATATTATTAAAAACATGGGGCTGAATAGACATATACATAACAACTGCATAACTTTACCATAATTCATAATCTCTCATAGTATAGTATGAATGTATCAAGTTGTTTTTTATTAATACTCCATGTTTACTTCCATGAACTTATTATCTTCTCTTTTATTTGTATTTCAAAAATGGGCTCCACTTGGGATTATTGATGTGTTACGTGTGACTTTTATCTCCATGATCTCTATGCAAAACCTATTATAAATGGGCTTGCAAAACTAAGCAAGTTTGGAATGGTTGTTTATGGGTGACATTTTGGAAAGGTGTTGGGATGCTATTTTGGATGGTATGACTAGAGGGGGTATTCCCATTAAGGATTATGATTATAAAATTAGGGAATCTTCAATATTTTTTTTATAAAGATACATAAGGTTATTTTAGTGTTCAATAAATTTGTGTAAGTTATGTTTGTATACTAATTAATTATTATACAAGTTCATAGTGTTGATAGTTCATTGACCCTGAATTAGTTCATTATTTAATTTTTTAGGATTATCATCACAATGACTCAGATTTACATGCATTGTGACAATTAAATCACTTGTGTGCTTTTAAGTGATTACCACACATTTTTAATTTATTCAATAGTAAATAGAACTTTATGACTATCATTTTTTTTGTGAATCCTATTATAAAAATTAATCCTTTAACTATGGTGTATTTGGAAGAATAAATGTATAGTTGTATGTATGTAATAGTTTTAATGTTTTGACAATAGTTAAGTGTGCAATAGCTGCCCTATTTAGACTATAAATGAACTATTGGTTTACAATTACTTAGTTTATTTTTTTAAATGATAGACTTTTATATTTTTGTTGTAATTCATTATGAGATAAACTATTGCTTTAAAATATTTATGTATTCATCTAATTTTTAATAGAGGAGTCATTTTTACTCTGAATTGCAAGAAACTATTCCAAATTTGTGTAACCCCTTGGTTTTTCTTATGGTAATTGTGAAGGTTACACAACTCTTCAACATGTTAGGTTTTATAAATAATCATCATAGTAGGGTACACATAATAATAAATGGCATCAAATTTTTATTTTATGCAAGTTCCTCAATTCTTTAGTGATCATTATGAATATTGGGCAATACAATGCAAACCTACATGTATTTTTAAGAGAGATGGGAGATAGTTCAAATGTGATATGTAGATCCCCAATATTGGAATACATTGAAAACATAAGAGAGAAATGAAATTAAAGAGGCAAATAAGGTTACCCTTTGAAGTTTTTAATCTAAAGTGCTTTATATGTGAGATTATTCCTTAGAATTATTGCAAAAGAAAATTTAAGGAAGCATTAGAAATATTACAATATGTTTATCAATCACAAACAAAGTTAAACTAGCTCATTTTTAGATTTTATGGATATAATTTGAAAAGATTAAAATGAAGGATAATGAAAAGATAAATTAGTTTTATGTTTGAGTGAAACACACTGTTAAATAATTATGGAGCAATGGAGAGAACATTATAGATCAAGGAATTTATGAAAACATTTTTAGATCCTTACTATTAAAATGGAAATGGGTAGGTATTTCAATAGAATAAATCAAGGATATAATAACACTAAGGTTAGGTCAGCTTGTGGGATCATTTTCATCTCATGAAATTAAATTGAGCAAAACTTTAGAATGTTTAGAAAAAATATTTGTAACAAATGTAAAAGTTGGAGAATAAATCACCATAAATGAAAGCTACCAAAATAGAAATGGGAACCCATCATATTATTCAAGAATAAGATGAAGAGGCTACGGAGGTAGAAGTTTTCAGTGCTAAAATTTAGATAAGAGACATATATAATGCCATTATTGTAAAATATTTGGTAATATTTAGATGGAGTGTAAAATAAAGTAGACTCAGATAAAAATAAGATGTTAAATAGCATTCATGATGAAGGAGACAATTTTGAATACATGGAAAATTAAATGGAAAATTTCATCCATGATGAAGGAGAGTATTTTAGATATAATATGTTTTTTAACTTTCATGTGGTAGAGAAGTAAAAAGATTTAATGTTTTAAAAACAACAATTAAAGGTAATAATTAGTTGTGGCATAAGTACTATGGTCATTTACATTTCAATGGAGTTAATTTATTGTACACAAATAAAATTATTAGAGGGTTGTCAAAGATCAAAATAAAGGATAAGGTTTACTATGGCAGTGGACTAGGGAAGAAAAATAGTCATAGATTTCCAAATGGGTAATCATGGTGATCTTTGTAACCACTACCCTTGGTTCATTCAAGTTTTATGAGGTGATTTACAAACACCAAGTATTGGTAAGCATTTTTAATTTTTAATATTTAATATTTGTAGATGATTATTCCAAATAGACAAGGGTCTATTTATTGAGAAACAAGAGTGAAATGTTTGGTTGTTTTGTAAGATCCAAAGGTTTAGTTAACATTATAATTCACTATTCAATTGGAATTTTGAGGACTGATATAATGGGTAAGTTCAAAAATAATAATATAATGAAAACTTTGAAAACAATGGAATCACAAGGAAAATTAATGAATAGTTTTCTAAAAATGGATTTAATGAGCAGAAAAATCTGATCAATGATAAAATGGAAAGGTTCATGTTAAAATTAAATGGGAAATGAGTTTTAGGATGAACCAATTGATCAAAGTATGGATATTCATAACCAAAACACTAAATTAGATGTAAATATTTATAAAATAGAGGAAGATTAATTTCATAGAAGACACACCATGGGACACTTGATAGTTTTATATTCACTAGCTTATGTGCACATCTTGGAATAAATTAGAAAGAAAAGTTGAAGTGAAACATGTATTATTTTTTGTTACTCTAAAAAGAGTAAGGCATATAAGTTTTGGAATCTAAAGATAATATAAGTGATTTGATCATTTAATGTGATATTTTATGAAGGGGAGTGTGTAATGAAGGTTCACAATATAAAAAACCAACAATTGTTGAACTAGAATCATCCTAATATGACATTACTCATCTTTTGTTGATTCATAGTAATAGCTCAAGACTCAGTGGTAGTCTACTTTCATCACCATGAACATCTATATCAAGTGTAAATTTTAATCCAAAATTAAATCCAAGATGCCAAAAGAAGGTGAAAAATACTTAAATAAATTTAGAAAAGGACTACTAATTATAAGGATACACACCTGATTGTTAACTTTTTATTTTCTAAAAATTTAAGTTCAACTAGGTTTTTATGGAGATGTAGTAGAATATAGAGTTTGGTGTGAGCCAATGGAAGAATAAATTAGGGAATTTTATAATAATGAAATGTGGGATATATTTGATTTAAAGAGGTGATAGGAGAGAGAGAGAGAGGAGAGAGAGAGAGAGAGAGAGAGAGAGAGGAGAGAGAGAGAGAGAGAGAGAGAGAGAGAGAGAGAGAGAGAGAGAGAGAGAGAGAGAGAGAGAGAGAGAGAGAGTCACCATAGTATATGAAAAATTATATCAAATAGATTATGAATAAAAATTTACATTAGTTCCTTATTGGGATACAATAAGAAAAATGTTAACATGGTTAGCTTGTAATGAGTGATTGTATGCATCACCTTTAGTGGGTAATTGGCATATTTTAAAACCTATGAATGGATGTATCCTAATTTATTTTTTTAATGAATTAAAAAATACATCAATAAACATATTAAATAATGTGATGAATATTAGCATAAAATATTTGAAATTATGGGAAAACTAGGCTTGGTTCATCCACTACGCATTTTAAAATGCCTTGAGATAGATTTCTCAATGGATCTTATATAAGAATTATTGAAATATAGTGGTAAATCATTTATAAAATGGAATTTGAGGGTGATAACTCCCCTAATCTGGTATAAAGGGGAGTTGTTCCAATTCCATCAAGTGCTCAGAATCATAATCACACAAGTTTAGTGTATTATAATCTAGCCAATCTTACCAAAGTCAAATGGTATAGCCGTATCAACTCTAAATAATATAAAATAGTGCCAATTCCATTTATGGAAATGAATCTTGATCACAGTAATTAAATAATCTAATTTTTTTGGTAGATAAAATCTCAAACATTCCATCTTTTTAGGTTTAATGCAATAATGATGCATATAATATTAAAATGTATCTATGATCTAGTGTATTTACGTGGCATATGAACCTTAAATGTGTTTTAATTTGAATTATATATCAAAAAATAACCTCTAATCTATAAAATGTGTATAATATGTACCACAAAATCTAAAAAAAAAACATCCTAAATATGTGCCAAATGTATAAAATTTTGACCCAAATGTATATATGAATGTTATAAAATGAATCAAAATATGCCATTTTTATCAACTATATATATGTGGAATCAGGTCTCTATGCCATGACCTCACTGATATACCAACCTTTTGAGGTGAGGGGAATGAAAAAATGATAGGCACCATATCTCAAAAGGATAAATCAACTATGTTTTATCTATGTGAATCATGTTGTAAAGAACCATATAGTATTATTATGTCAAAGTATATATATAAATGAAACTCACAATATGCATACATAACAACCCCTAATATCTAGGATATGAATCATGTAAACATATATAAGATAACAAGATCAAAAAATAATAAAGTACACACATAAGAGTACTCAAATGTAATGTAAAGTGGGGTCTAAGGAGACTAGAAATAAGGGGCTAGTTAAAATGCCACATACTCAAGAAGATGACATATCCAAATGTCCACACACTAAAAAAAAATAAAAAATCATGGCATTGTGGCAATAATTCAAAGAATATATTCAAATATTCCAAAAATAATATAAATAATCAAAAAATAATTACACTCAAGTAGTCCATGTGAAGAGGTCAAGTAAATGAAATAGAATCAAATAGCATAAGCATGCGATACTAGTCCATTCATACATATCTTATAAAAATGTCATGTAGAATAACATATCAAGTACACTATGTAAGATATAAACATGAGTATAGGCATGTGTAAATATTAGTATATAATCTCAATGTGATAATGGAAATGATCATAAAATAATGGAATAAATCATGATTGTATATAATCAAGATGCCCCCATCTTAGTGTATCATGTGGGAAGAGGAAACCTAAAACATCTACATGATCATGTATCATGGATATAAAGTATGTTTGTACCACACTCAAGTACCTGTGAAACATATGCATGCATATAAAATGATATGATATATACTAACATAAAGTAAATGACATATGAAAAAAAGATAGTAAACATGTGAAATGATAACTTTTTTGTTATTTTTATTTATTTGAATGTTTTTGTATATTATTGAATATTTGATTATTTTAATTTTTTTGAATTTTTGGAATTTTTTTAAATGTTTTTAAAAAGAGTTTTATTCAATCATCCCATCTAAGGGATGCTCATAAGGTGCTATGTATTCTGAATATGGTATAGTAAACTAGTCATGCTACCAAAGATCATATATATGTGCCAAATATGGAACTAGAGAATTTGTAATAATTTATGTATCCCTCAAAGGAATATATGGTCATGATGTAGTAGTAGGTGTAGTGGTTTTTGTTACCCATTATTTAATACTTTTTGATTTACCTAGAGTAATATTGGGTCTTTTTACTCATTCTTAAACATGGTGCTCTATTTGCAATAACATGGTAGGCTATGAAGGTATATATAAGGATATCAAAGAGTCCACTGTATATATTTTATGTAATGGCCTCTCAAGTATTGGTCACCTAGGAAATGGTATTTCTTGTTTCTTACCTTTTCATTAATGATTAACCTTAGTAGGTTGTATAATTAATTGCCCTGTAACATATTTTTCCTATTTCAAAGGATATTCATATTAAAGCCTAGAAATGTAATTACCATGTTGGCATGAATATACTTAAGACACCAATGAATTTTAGAATGTATCACATGATTACTATGAATCCAAAGTCATATCGATAACATATCAAAGACTATCATATGTGGTTTAACTAAAAATGTTATTTCCATATGTGTTGGACTAGCCTATAAAGGTTAATCAATTTCACCAAAAACTTGTGTCTTCCCATCAAATGATTTGGCAATTTTGGTTAAATGAAGTAAATAATGTTGTGTGTACACAAAATGTGTGACTAATTCCATGGTACATATATTCTCACTAGAAATTTTATTAACTTTAATACTTTATATAAGCTAATGATCTATATGTGCCCTATTAAATAAAGAATAAATATTTGAGTCATCATCCACAATATCATTTTCATTAAATGAAATATGATGCCTCAAAAATATAAGTATTTCATATATAATGGTACAAATAATCCATCTAATGGGTGACCATGACGTGGTGGAGAAGGATGTGCATGATATGCCATTTGCACTTCCAAATTTTTTTAGAATGATCTTGTAATGAATTATTGAATGATAGACCATGGATTCATGTAATGCAAACAATTCCATTTAATTTAAATTAGTGGATAAAGTTTTTCTATAGCATATATTTTTATTTTTATGATCATTTGGTTGTGATCCTAAACATGTTGGAGAATCCTCAAAGGCAAGAAAAATAATAAAAATCTTCTATCTTGTGCTTTGATTTTTTTTTTTAAAGAATCTTAGAATGACTTGTATATTAGTGTAGTAACAATAAGCATTGACATCATATGATTTTGGTATAGGTTGACTTGTGTCAACCAACATAAGAAGAGGGGGATATATGGGATGACACTCTAATAGCTTTAGATGTAGCAAAGCTGGAGACCTAGGTAATTATGTAGTTTGTCTCTTAGGTGTAATGGATAAGATAAGTTGATTAGGTTGTTGTTATATTATATTAAATATAGTGGTTTTTTAATTTTTAGCATCATTAGGTTTGACCATATAGCTTGGTTTTTTTACATCGCAATTCCTCACCAGAAAAACTTGTTATATTATCCTTGGATATCTATAGTTGACAAATTTTCATTTGGCTATTTTTAAATAAGCTATGAGATATATGTTGTAATGGGACTATAGGATATTAATTAGGTTGTTAGGATAAATTAAAACCTAGATCTATGCCCAAATTACATATAAGAGAAATTATGAAATGAATTAATCAAACATTCGAAAAATAAACATAAACATGCACATAACATGAGATGCCAGATTTAGCATGGTTCACCCAAAATGGGATACATCCACCAAACTTGTCTATTATATTATTTATAGAAATACAAAGAAGAACCAAATCCTATAACAAACATTGTTAAACCTCTCTACCTTTTTTTCCTCCTCTTTGTGTACAATATTTCATCATATTTTACAATCATACATCTCAACCATATATCAATATATTTTATAGTAAAAACACCTAAACATAAACTCTACCATTAGATATAAAAAACTTTAATCAATAGCCTAGATTGACTATGAAATTACAATTTGACAAGGCATAACATCTCTACATTTTCCTCCCTTTGTAACCCTCCATGCCAGCAAGGATTCAAAGAATGGGATCCAAACCCAGATAAAATAACATCATAATTTTAACCTCTAATCTTGGAAGATAATAAAGCTCCACACCTAATATAGGTTACATGATCATACTATTATAATTTAACTATAAGTATATGTTTAATTTATGATCATGTCAATTTTTTGTATCATCTATATTCTATGATGTATGTATATCATGACTGTTATAGTCTAAATACCTTCTTGTTGTGAGGTTGACACAAGAGAACTCATCCCTTAGAGTGAGATGGAGGGAGAGTATAATCATAGAGGGTAATTTAGATGGAGATGTCAGAGGATGATAGAGAACTGGCAAGAACCCCACACATACCACATAAATAATTCATGTTTGATGCATAATCTAAATGGTTATCATAGTGTGTTTATTGTTGTTATATTTAGATTTACTTGCACATGGTTAGTCTAGTTTAATTATTAATTAAAACTCATTTTGCATGCTAGTGATATATATAACCATTAATATTTTGTAATTTGAATAAAGATGAATTTATCGATTAAATGATTTATCAGTAAATCATATTAATGTTAATAATTAGTAAATATAATTAAAAAGTATATAAAGTCAAAAAAAGAAACTAAAAAAAACCAAAAGAGAAGAAATACATTTAATAATGTGAAAAAATAGATAAGAATAGAAATAAAGAAAGAAAAAATAACAAAAAGATGAGAAACCAAAAAACTAAAATCTAAAGCAAAGGGAAGGCTACACCTATTCTTATAGGGAGGAAATTAAGAAAAAAGATTGAAGTCTTTGTCTAAATAAAATAATGAAGGGAGAGAGTGAGCTCATTCCCTAATGAGAGGAAGACATATGAGTGTTGAAGAGAAGAACAAATGAATTTAGACCGTTTAGGTTGCTAGGTAGGTTGTGTTGTTCAATTTTACACACTCAATCTAAAATTTAATATTCCAGTCAATACATTTCATTAAAAACATTTTTATATATTCATATCTTGGTGTCACCATTGTTATCCTTAAAAATATAATTATTGAATGGCTAAATTATTATATATATAGTTATATGACTATGTATGTTATATAGTACAAGTAAAGTCACTATAACTTGTCCTCATAAGATCATTCAAAATAAAAAGTGGGTTAAAAATCAACATAAAATTATCAATTGAATCAACATTGTTAGGAAGTTGTTACTCTTTGGATTGTTTATTAATTTAAAAGCCTTAGTGAGTTTTTGCCTTGACAATGGCATTACACAACTAAATCTCTAGCCAAGGTGAATTGATGAAGTTTTGGATAGCTAACCAATTAGCATAGAGTGACATAGAGTCACTATAGTTTTAGAAAGCTAACAATGAATTTTTATAGTCTAGAGTCATTATATGTACATTTTAACTGATTAACTAAGTATAAAAATAAAATGCTTAATATTTTATTGTCTTATGTGCATAATTCAATGAAGTAGTACATATAGAATGCTAATTAGTATATGAATGGATTGATAAATATAAGTCATGGTATACATAATTATAGAATACTTGGTTTAATCAATAAATATAGGTATCAATATATTAATAGACCAAAATACAATGTAAAATAAATATTTATAGTGTGGTGTCAACCCATGCCAGATGGGCTACAAATACAATCTGTAGTAAGGCATTGAACCTCCCATTCTTGTTATTAGTATTATAGCATCACTTAGTTTTTGTATTTGCTATTTGCTTAGTGTTTAACTTGATCTGAATGAAATATTAGCAGCTTGGGTATGCAATGATGTTAATAAACTAGTTTAATATAATAAAATTGTTGATTTCAAACTATGAAAATAGCTAAGATTAACATAATAAAATATTGAGTTTAATATTATAGAATATTAAATAATTGAGTATAAAATATAGAATTATTGGGTATAATATTTTAAGTTTGTTGAGTGTGATATTTTGATCTAACTTTACCAATTGGTAACAACTATGTAACTTTCCCATAAGTCATAAGCTCTCATAGTATAATATGAATGTATCAAGTTATCTTTTATTAATATAGTTATATTACTACTTCATGTTTACTTCCATGAAATTCTTATGTACTCTTTTATTTCAAAAAATGGTTCCACTTGGGACTATTGATGTGTTACATGTGACTTTTATCTCCATGATTGTTATGCAAAACCTGTTATAAATGGACTTGAAAAACTGAGCAAGTTTTGCATGGTTGTTCAAATTTTTATGGGTGGCCTTGTGGAAAGGCTTGGCAAAGGTATTGGGATGTTATTTTGGATGGTATGACTCAAGGGGGTATTCCCATCAAGGATGATGATTATATAATCAAGAAAACTTCAATATTTTTTCTATGAAGATACATAAGGTTATTTTAGTGTTCTATAAATATGTGTTAGCTATGTTTTCATACTAATTAATTATTATGCGAGTTCACAGTGATGATAGTTTTTTGACCCTTAGTTAGTAAGTATCATTAGGTATAATGTTTAATTTTTAATCATTATCATCACAATGACTCATCTTTACATGCTTTGTGACAATCAAATATCTTGTGTGCTTTTATGTGATTAACAAGTACTATTCAATAGTAAATACAACTTTTATTACTATCAAAAAAAAATTGGATCCTCTTGAAAAAATTAATCCTTAAATTGTGGTGTATTGGGAAGAATAAATGTATAGCTTCATGTATGCAATGGTTGTTATGTTTTTACAATAGTTAAGTGTGCAATAGCTACCCTATTTAGACAATAGGATGAACTATTGGTTTATAATTACTTAGCTTATTTTTTTTAAATGCTAGTTTGTTATAATTTTTTTAATTCATTATTAGATAAAACATTTTTTTAAAGTATTAATATATTCATCTAATTTTTAATAGAGAGGTCAATTTTACTCTGAATTACAAGCAAATATTCCAAATTTGTCTAATCCCTTGATTTTTATTATAGTAATTGTGAAGGTTTCACAACTCTTCAGTAAGCTATATTTCACAAAACGACATCAGAGTAGGGTACACAAAATAATAAATAACATCAAAATTTTATTTTATGCAAGTTCCTTGATTATTTAGGGATCACTATGAATATTGGGCAATAAAAATTTAAACATATATGTATTTTTAAGAGATATGGGAGATAGTTCAAATGCAATATGCAAATCCCCAATATTGGAATGCATTGAAAACACAAGAGATAAATGAAAATAAAGAGGCAAATAAGGGTACCCTATGAAGTTTTTAATCTAAAGTGCTCTACATGTGAGATTATTCCTCAAAATTATTGCAAAAAAAATATTTAAGAAAGCATTGGAAATATTACAATATGTTTATTAAGGCAAAAACAAAGTTAACCTGGTTCATTTTAAAATTTTGTGGATATAATTTGAAAATATTCAAATGAAGAATAATGAAAAGATAAATGAGTTTTATGTTTGAATGAAACATGTTGTTAACCAATTGTGGAGTAATGGAGAAAACATTATAGATCAAAAAAATTATGAAAACATTCTTAGATCCTTAATAATAAAATACAATTGGGTAGTTATTTCAATAAAATAAATCAAGGATATAATGACACTAAGGTTAGATCATTTCATTGTATCATTGTCATCTCATAAAAGTAGATTGAACAAAACTCCAAAATGTTTAGAAAAAATATTTGTAGCAAATGCTAAAGTTGGAGAATAAAGCACCATCAATGACAGTTACCAAGAGAGAAAGGGGGACTCATCATATTATTTGAGAAGAAGATGAAGAGGTTGTGAAGGTAGAGGTTTTAAATGTTAAAATTTAGATAAGAGACATATAATGCGATTATTGTAAAATATTTGGTCATTTTGAGAGGGAGTGTAAAATCAAGTAGAGTCACATAAAAAATAAGAAGTCAAATATCATTCATGATGAAGGAGAGCATTTTGAATACATAAAACAATAAAATGGAAAATTTTATCCATGATCAAGGACAATATTTCATATTTAATATGTTTTTAACTTCATGTGGTAGAGAAGTAACAAGATTTAATGTTTTGAAAATAACAATTGAAGACAATAATTAGCTGTGGCATAAGCATTATGGTCATTTAAGTTTATAGGGTGTTAATTTATTGTACATAAATAAAATGTTTTGAGGCTTTCCAAAGATCAAAATGAAGGATAAGGTTAACTATGACTATGGACTAGGGAAGAAAAATACTCATAAATTTCCAAATGGGAAATCATGGAGAGCTTTGCAACCACTACCCTTGGTTCATTCAGATATATGAGGTGATTTACAAACATCAAGTATTGGTAAGTGTTTTTAATATTTATAGATGATTATTCTAGATAGAAAAGGGTCTATTTCTTGAGGAATAAGAATGAATTATTTGGTTGTTTTGTAAGATTCAAAGATTTAGTTAACAATGTAATTCACTATTCAGTTGAAATTTTGAGGACTGATATAAGGGGTGAGCTCAAAAAAAATAATTTAATGAATAATTTTCGAACAATGGAATCATAAGGAAACTTCATGAATTTAATGAATAATTTTCTAAAATTTGAGTTAATGAGTAGAAAAATCAGATCAATACTAATATGGAAAGGTCCATGTTACAAGTAAAGCAAATGAGAAATGATTTTTAGGATGAACCATTCAATAAAACTATGTATATTCATAACCACAACCCTAAGCTATGTGTAAATATTTATACACTAGAGGAAGATTGGTTTGGTAGAAGACACAACATGGGACACTTGATAGTTTTTGGTTCACTATCTTATGTGCACATCTTAGAAGAAATTATAAATAAACTCAAAGAAAGAAGTGAATCATGTATTATATTTTGTTACTCTAAAATGAGTAAGGCATATAAGTTCTAGAATCCCAAGAAAATATAAGTGATTCTATCATGTAATGTGATATTTTATTAGGGGAGTGTGCCATGAAGGTTCACAATAGGAAAAACCAATAACTATTGAACTAGAATCATCCCAATATGACATTACTCATCTTTCCTTGAGTCATAGTAATAGCTCAAGACCTAGTGGTAGTCCAATTTCATCACCAAGAACATCTATATCAAGTGTAAGTTTTAGTCCCACATGAAATACAATATGCCTAAAGAATGTGAAAAACTCTTAAATAATTTTATCAAAGGACTACCAATTATGAGGATACACATTTAATTGTTAAATTTTTATTTTCTAAAAATCCAAGTTGAACCAAGTCTTTATGGAGATGTAGTGGAATATAGAGTTTGGTGTGAGTCAATGGAAGAATAAATGAGGGGAATTGAGAAGATTGAAATTTGGTATCTAGTTGATCTTATAAAAGGTAAAGAGGTGATAGGAGTATCACTCACACACACACACACACACACACACACACAAAAAAAAAAAAAAAAAAAAAAAAAAAAAAAAAAAAAAGAAAGACAAAAGGCAATAGATTATGAAGAAAAATTTACACTACTTCCTTATTAGGATACAATAATAAAAATGTTAACATTGATATCCTATAATAAGTGATTGTATGTATCACCTTTAGTGGGTCATTGAAATATTTTTAAAACATATTTAATAATGTGATGAATATCAACATAAAATATTTGAAACTATGGAAAAACTAGGCTTGCTTCATCTACTACCCATTTTGAAATGCTTCTAGATAGATTTTCCAATGGATCTTATATAATGATTATTGAAATATAATGGGAAATTATTCATACAAGTGGTAGTGGATCACCTCTCCCAATATGACCATTTCTATGCCTCGGGATCATCCTTAAATTACTTATACCATCACCTAGACATTCCTTAAAAAACAATTCTTCCTTCATAATGTCCCTAATTCTATTGTGTCTGATTAGGACTTAGATTTTACCATTTATTTATGGTAAGTATTATTCAAGTGCATGATAACTCAATTGAAAATTATCTTTGGCTATCAACCTAAAATATATGAAAAAACCAAAATTGTTAAAAAATACATTGAAACATATCCATTTTGCTTTTGATTTGAACATAAACACCATTGGGTCAAGTGGTTAAACCTTGAAAATTGGTGGCACAACACCAAATATCACATAGCCACCAAGATGTCTCCTTATAAAATAAGTTAATGGTTATAATCCACCCTCTCTCCTATCTTACCTTTTAGGTAGTTCTTGTATACAATAAATTCACACTTCCTTCTTTTCATAAGATAATATTCTTCAAATTCTCAAGGACAATCTCTATCTAGCTCAAAATTAGATGAATTAGTAGGTTGATCAACATCATTCAGAATGCACTTTCAAAAATGAGGGTGTGTTTTTCCTTAGACTATGCCCTAATAAACATTCCTAATTATAATTTGATGGTCTCCATAAATTTTATCCCAAGTTATATGGGGCTTATAATGTTCTTTATAAAAAATTTCTTGTTGCCTACAAGTTGTAACTTACACCATCTTCATATGTCCATCATATTTTTATGTTTCATGTTTGAATAAACTCTTAACCCATAATGTCACATCTTAAATAACATTTAATGAGCTTGATGCATAATTATTTCTCATTCTTGAACCTAAATATAACTTTTATAATCACTCCCCTCAACCTCGCAATGGACACATCACAAAGGTTTTGGTCTAGTGTAATGGGATGCAACTAGGAAATAAAAGTTGGAAACCCCTTCTTCAACTTCAAGAATAGTTTCATAGTCCTCAACTTTGAGGGTAAAACATTTTAAGGGAGAGAGGATGATATGACCACTTTGTCCTAAGTATTTGCTTCATAATTTTTTTTATTAATAAAATATATGTATGCTTATTCTTTTTAAGTGTCTAACAATAGAGATTAACATGAAAGAGTATCCTAATCAAGCAATGAGTAACCTAATCTAAAAATAATGCCAATTAATGAATTTAAATTCTATTAAATTGAAGCATATAACAAATATATAAAGTAAAACATTAAATATTTTTATAATAATAATATGGAGGAATTATAATTATATTATACCCTAATGTGCATGCAATTTTTAGTAATGCAAGTGTATAAATAGATTGTATGAAGATTTTGATCCAGTCTTTAGATTCTAAAAGTTATATTTCCACTAGCATAAATACTTGTGTTACCATGTGGACACTTGCATCAATGTTATTTTCCATGTTTCAATGTATTTTTCATGTACAAATTATTTATTGTTGACTAAAACTTTCATCTAGGTATTTCTAGGTTTTCTATCACCTTTCATATTCTATATTTAGATCACGTACATAGGCTCTCGATATCATAATATAACTAAAACCCTAAATCCTCCTCTTATGTCTTGTCACCTTGAAAAAAATTAGGTTAGTGAAATAATGGAATTTAAGTAAACTCAAATACTCCTACATCAATGAGTGTTACCTACATAGCCAATATTCTAAAGAGGGACTCAGTCATGTGTAGTTTCCCCCTCTATATTAGCTTATGTGTGAGCAATGTTGTAGAATGCTATATGCAAGTGCATGTAGTGATCTATATTTTAACTTGAAAAATATTTCTTATGGGATATTATTTTAATTCATTATACTTTTAATATGACTTCTCGTATGATGGATATGAAAATAATAAAAAATATGGCATAATAGCTTAGTTATGCAATTGATTTTTAGTTGTATAATATAAGCTTGAGAGGTGTTTACCAGATATTTTCTATATGGATAGTGAGTTGTATTTAAATTTTAATTAGACCACCTATTTTTAAAATTTACTCATGGAAGGGTTAATAAACACTTGCATTTAAGAATGGATAGTATCATTAACACCACAATCTAATTGTAAATGCAACTATCTAGGAAAGTAGAAGGTTGTTAGAGATATGTTACTAATAATGAAGGATATATATAAAAGTTTAAGTACACTATGGGCTATATTAAATTTGGGTAATCATAATAATTGGGTCAAAATACACAATAAGTACTTAGGCCTAGTGAGATGGTGAACATGGGACTATCAACTATAAGGAAGTTTAAGAGATGAAAGGTATAACTTTGAGTGATATTTTTCAAGTGTGCAAGACTAGTCTAACATATAAATCTATATTTAAGCATCTACATTTCTCCACATTTAATATTGTAATGTATAATGATTAAATTAATAGATTAAATGAAATAAATGTGTAATGTGGTGTGTTAAAAACAACTTGATTTTCTTGAGACATGTTTGAGTTTGTTGTATATTTATGACCTATAACCAAGATCATATTATAAGTGTAATTAGTGAATATATTATGAAAATGAGTAATTGAAATTTTCTTTAATTAAAAGAGAGAAAGGAAGGAATACACATGTTTGTTAATGTAACCATGTTTCCCCTTGATAATTTTCTTTGGTGATGATGCTTCTTAGCTAAAACATTAGGGAGAGGTTCATAACTAAATCTTGGAAATCTGAATAAGGGAATTAGAGGGTGATAATTCCCCCAATCTGATATAAGGGAGAGTTATGTCAATTCCATCATGAGCTAAGAATCACAATCACACCAGTTTAGTGTATTAGAATCTATCCAATCTTACCAAAAACAAATGATATAACAATATCAACTCAAAATAATATAAAATAATGCCAATTCCATTTATGGAAATGAATCTCAATCACACTAATAAAATAATCTAATTTTTGTAGTAGATAAAAGCTCAAATGTTGCATCTTGTTAGGGTTGATGCAAGAATTATGTGTATAATATTAAAATGTATCTATGATTTAGTGTATTTACATGTCATATTTACCTCAAATTTGTTTTAAGTTGAATTATATATCAAAATATAACCTCTTCTCTATAAAATGTTTATAATATGTACCAAAAATCTAAAAAAATAATCCAAAATATGTGCCAAATGTATAAAATTTTGACCCATAAACTGAATTAAAATATGCCAATTTTATCATTTGTATGTATGTGGAATCATCTCTCTATGACATGCCTTCAATAATATACCACCCTTTTGAGGTGAGGGGAATGAAAAAGTGAGTCACATTATCTCAAAAGGATAAGTCAACTATGGTTTATATGTGTGAATCATGTAGTAAAGAAGCATATAGTAGTATTATTTTGAAATAGATATATCAATAAAGTTTATAGTATGCATACATAACAAGCCCTAATATTTAGTATATGAATCATGGAAACATATATAAGATAAAAAGCTCAAAAATTAATAAAGTACAAACATAAGAGCAATAAAATGTAATGAAAAGAGGGGTATAAGGAGACTATAAACAAGGGGCTTGTTAAAATGCCACACACTCAATGGGATGATATATGCAAATGTCCACACACCAAAGAAACAAAAAACAAATCATGATATTGTGGACAAAAATCAAGGAACATATTCAAATATTCCATAATAAATATAAATAATCAAATAATAATTACACTCAAGTAAGCCAAATGAAGAGATGAAGTAAATGAAATATAAGCAAGTAGCATAAGTATGTGATACTAGTCCATGAAAACATATGTTAGAAAAATGTCATGTAGAATAACATATCAAGTACACTATGTAAGATATAAGTATGAGTATAAGCATGTGTCAATATTATTATATAAGCTCAATGTGATAATGGAAATGATCATAAAATAATGTAATCAATCATGATTATATATAATCAAGATGCCCCCAATGTAGTATATCATGTAGGAAGAGGAAAGATCAAACATCTACAAGCTTATGTATCATAGATATAATGTATGTTTGTATCACACTCAAGTACCCATAAAATATATGTATGTATATAAACTGATATGCTATCTACTAGCATAAATTAGATGACACATGAAAAATAAAGTAAACATGTGAAATGATACTTTTTTTTGTTTTTTTTTATTTTATTGAATATTCGATTGTTTTGAATTTTTTGAATTTTTTTAAATGTTTTTAAAAAGAATGTTATTTTCTCATCCCATCTACAAGATGCTCATAATGTGCTATATATTTTTAATATGGTATAGTAAACTAGTCAAGCTACCAAGGATCATGTATATGTGCTAGATATGAAATTAGAGAATCTATAATACAATATGTATCCCTCAAAGGACTTTGTGGTCATGATGTAGTAGTAGAAGGTGTAGTGGTTTATGTAACCCATTATTTAATACTTTGTGATTTGCTTAGTGTAATATTGGGTCTTTGTACTCATTCTAAAACATGGTGCTCTATTGTCAATAACTTGTTATGCTATGGAGGTGTAAATAAGGATATCAAACAGTCCACCATATATATTTGATGCAATGTCCTCTCAAGTATTGGTCACCTTTGAAAATAGATGTTTTGTTTCTTACCCTTTCACACATGATTAACCTTAGTAGGTTGTATAATTAGTTATCATGCAACATAATTTTCTTATTTCAAAGGATATTCATATTGAATCCCTAAAAATGTAATTACCATGATGGCATAAATGTACGTAAGACACCCATAAATTTTGGAAGGTATCACATTAAGATCATGAATCGAAATTCATATTGATAGCATGTAAAAGACTCTTGTATGTGGTATAAAGAAAAATGTTGTTTCCATATGTATTATACCAACTTGTAAAGGTAAATCAATTTCATAGAAAACTTGTTGTGTTTTCCCATCAAATGATTTGACCATTTTAGTTTAAGGTAATAAATAATGCTATGTGTATCCAAAATGTGTGATTAATGTCATGGAACACACATTCTCAATAGAAATTTTATCGATAGGCTAATGATCTATATGTTCTTAGATAAATAAGGAATGAAAATCTAAGTCATCATCCATAATATCATTATCATTAAATGAAATATGATGCCTCTATAACATAAGAATCATATCACATATAAGGATACCAATAATCCATCTAATGGGTGCCCATGATGTGGTGGAGGAGGATGTGCATGATATGCCATTTGCACTTCTGAAGTTTTATTAAAATGATGTTTTAATAAACTATTGAATGATAGACCATGGATTCATGTAATACAATCAATGCCATTTAATTTAAATTAGTCCATAAAGTTTTTTCATAACATATATTTTGATCTTGATGATCATTTGGTTGTGATCCTAAATATGTTGGAGAATCCTCAAAGGTGAGTAAATTAATAAAAATCTTGTATCTTGTGCTTCAATTTTAAAACATTTTTTCTTATAATGACTTTTATATTGGTTTAGTCACAATAAGCATTGGCATCATATCATTTTGGTAGAGGTTGACTTGTGTCAACCACCATACAAAGAGGGAGATATATGGGATGGCACTCCAATAGCTTCATAAGTAGTGAAGCTAGAGACCTAGGTAATTGTGTAATTTATCTCTTAGGAGTAATGGATAAGATAAGTCAATTAGGTTATTATGATACTATATTTAATATGGTGGTTGTTTAATTTTTATCATCATTATGTTTGACCATATAGTTTGGTTTGATGTGTCATTGTATTTGCTACATAATTAATCCTGTTCAATGAGATAAGGTTCATTTTTCTATCTCTAAAAATATGATATAATTCAAAAAAATATTGGAATTTATTTAAAATAATAGACTCATGTAAGGGAACAAGAAAATTTTTCTTAAAGATATCTTGAATCTCTATATCTACCATTGGATTTGTCATTTTGGCCAACATTATCTTATACCTTAATACATTTTTATTAATAGGCTCATTGGTTCCTTGTTTGATCTTGAAATTTTTTGTATATGAGATCTTGTCAGTAATTTTGATTGAAAAATGTGTTAAAATTTGATCCTCAAAAGATTTGAATTCTCTTACTTATTATATCAATAGACCATAGAACCATCTCAAAGCATAGTCCTTTAGACTTCTTGGAAGGAATATGGTCAAAATTTGACCATTAAAATCATAGCCAAGAGATATTGCATGGAAAGATAGAAGATGTTATTCAAGATCAACCTTACCATCATAAAGTGTGAACTTGGGTGCTATAAAACTAGTTGGAAAGAGGTGAAAATATATCTTGGGTGCTATAGGATTATGTAATATATCTTGTGAATCAGTAACATGATTTTATTTGAAAGCATTTTATTCAATGTTGGTATCCTTAGCTTCTAAAGCTTGAATAACTTTTTCAAGATTTTTCATAGTATCCTCTTTAGGATTAATATTTGATATTTGAGAAGTCAACAATGGAGATAAAGAAACCACTTGTGTTGATGTAGGCATTGAGACTAGTAATTTAGTTGAATTAGTAATTTTTCCCATGGAGGATGTATCAATAGTTTTACCAGCCAAGGGTTCACCATTATTAAATGTGGATGCAATATCCTTAGCATGATTATTTATTTATTCTTGTGTAATATGTAGGAATGCACTAATTCATTCTTTTTTTTATTAGATGGTTTATTAAATCTACTTTATCTTCCATTTTGAAATAATATTTCTTAAAATTTTCCATATTTTCTAAATTCAAACAAACATGCCAAAATTAATGAAAAAAATTAGACCTAAAAATTACTAAAATTAAAAACCCTAGAGAAAGATATGAGTTACATGAGAATATATAAGGGTTAGGTTCACCAAAATTTAGACACTTTTTGGAAATAAATATTAACATGAAAGAGTAGCCTAATCAAGTAAGGAGTGAACTACTCAAATTTTTTGGCTAAGAAATTAATTTAAATTTTATTGATATTATGAGAAGAAATATTAAATCTAACCATATGTCAAATATATAAAGTAAAACAATCAATATTATAGTAATACCAGTATGAAATAAGAACTGTACTTATCTTGTAAACTAATGTGAAATCATGTCTTAGTTATGCAAGTTTAGAAATAGACCATATGATGATTGAGATTAAATCATTAGATTATAAAAAAATATCTTTATGGCAGCATGGATGCTTGCATCACCTTGAAAACAATTATGTAAATGATATTATTTATGATTCAATACATCCTTCCTATACATATTATTAATTTTTGACTAAAACTTCCACCTATGTCTTATGGGGTTTTTGTCAATTTTTAGGTTATGTGGTCAAATCATGCACATAGTCTCTCAATATCATAGTATAGTTCAAACCCTATATCCTCCTCTTAGGTTCCCTCACCTTTTCAAAAAAATGGGTTAGTGAGATAATAGAGTCGAATTGACATCAAAGATCCCTTTGTCAATGAGTGCTTCATACCTAGCCAATAATTTGAAGATGGCCTTAGACATATGTAGTTCTCCCCTATGTTTTTTATTATGCGTAAACAATGGTGTGTGTGTGTGTGTGTGTGTGTGTGTGTGTGTGTGTGTGTGTGTGTGTGTGTGTGTGTGTGTGTGGAGTGATATATCTTGTAGCTTAAAAAATATGTCTCATGGGATGCTATTTGAATGCTTTATACCTATAATATGTTTGTTTTTATGATTGATATGATGATAAGAACCTATATGCTATAATATGGAAAATTAGACAATACTAGTTATATTAAATCTATGTTCCTTTTATGCAAGGAGCAACTCCAAATCATGGGCCACTTTGAGGAGGATACCTCTCTTGATCTAGGATCAATTGCAATAACTCTTCGATGACCTATAACATTTTATGCCCCTATATTTATATTATTTCTTACATACCCCATTCTATATTCTAATGCATGTGTGATTATTCACTATACTATTATACCCCTCTAGGTGCATTACATTCCATCCCCATTAAATATGTTTTTCCCTCAAAACATCATAAGAAATAGGAGGACCAAATGAAAGCCAGACTAAAAATAGGTTGAAGACTAGATGAAAGCTCTACCATGCATTCATTTTTGCTTCCACTTCTTTCATCGATGTTGTGATACAAACATGAACATGAATAATGTGAATGAAATGAATATAGCATGAGATGGAAGTACATAGAGAGATCTATATGAAATAACCTCAATGGAATATAGGTCATCTAGGAGGTTAAAGTCTATAAATAAGATTTAAAGTGTGATGATCATATGATCAAATCTAAAACAAGGGAACATAAAATAGTTGTCGTTGTGAACCAACTAAGGGTATATGCCATCCCCCTTATAATTTTTTTTTAAGGGAGGTGGATCCTTGATTCCCTACTTAGTATCTATTATTATAAGCTTGGGCTCATGTGGGGTTTGCTCGAGTATGGTGGTTGCCTAAATGGACTCATTAGAGGAGTGCTCAAGCACTTCTGGTGCTTACTCTGGTACTTTTACCATATGAGGGGGTCTTTTTTAGATAAATTTCCAATTGATGTAGTCTTCAATGAGCCTAGATAATCCCACAACTTCCATCATTGTGTATGGACTAAGCATTTGAACTTCATGTCAAATTGTATCATTAAGACCATTGATGCAGCAACATGGGAAAAGGGCATCGAAAATGCCTATATTATGGTTGGTGAGTGCTTCAAATGCTACTTGATATTATTAGATGGTCCCATTTTGATGAAGTTGAGTCAAGGACATAATGAAATTACCTCTAAAAAAAATAGGAGTCCTCATGAATATAATTAAATGGACATCAGTTTCAACCAAAAATGTGTCCATACAATGATATGGGCTAAAAGATAACTAGATAGACTCAATGAAAATGACTAAACTTAAATATAATAGACTCAACTAAAATTGATGATTGACTAACCACTATAGATAGTTGACACCGAGAGACACAACAATACGACCAATTTTTTTATTTTTTTATTATTATTAATTTTTTTATTTTTTTGACTTTGACACAAGATAAATAAATTGAAAAACATAAAAAAATCTAAAGACTAGAAGATCACTATCAACATATTTGGACTTGTAACAAACTTAAAATCATTAATACCTAAGATGATACTAAAAAGATAGACTATTAAAATAATGACAAGTTTAAAAAATTGACTCTTACGACTATATACCAATCCTATAAAATTAAACTAACTAAATACAAATAATTTATTACTTAGTGGTGATAGACTCAACTTTATCACATCATGAGCCAATAAAAGACTCACATAGAAATAATTATAATTAGTGAATTGAAAAAAATTAAATCTAATCATAAACTAAACTAAGTAAAATCTAAATATAATCCAAATACCATGAAGGTTATGAAGAAAATGATGATCTGAACAAGTAATTTTTTGGTGAGCAGGGATGAGAAATAGACTCAATATTTTCATGGATGCCATAGAGTTGAGAAGGTAGGGTTTAGAATGGATGTCAGTCAGATAACAGGAGCTAGAGAGAAGAATTGTTTAGAGACTGAGGTTAAGCCATGGAGGCATATATAGGGTTTAGGGAGTGTGATTCAAGTCAAGGTCAACTTTGTGAAAGTTATAGAGGTGAAACCTAGGAAAATTTGGGTGAAGGCCGAGCAAGGAAATGACCATATGTAGTGAATATCAACACTCATTAATGGTGGAAATATTAATACTTAATGATGGTACTAGAGAGATCTATGTTGGATGAATGAGTCTACAAACAAGTCTCCAACAATTCAAACTAGTTTAGTGCAAAATGAATCCAATGAAATGAAGGTCCAAGATAGTGTAGTACAAAAATAGATTCAAGGCAGTGTTGAGCCATGACCAATAAGAAAATATTATTATATGGGAAATGAGCTGGCATAGGATGTGTAATGGGTCATCAAATATATTAATCTAAATAACTCATGAAACCCTTGATGCCAAATCCAAACCATATAATGATGAAACTATGAAAACATGGATAATGCCAGATGTCAATAGGGTAAGGGCCACGATGCCAAATTAGGAGTAATAAACCATATGACCAAGGTTAGACTTACAATGAAACTAGAGATATTGTATGCTCTAGAGAAAAATATTCAAATGAAACTCTATGGATATGAATGGAATTCAGACACCAAACTATCAAATCATTATAGAAGTCCAACACTAAATCACTATATAGACTAGAGATACTGCAAACTATAATAAGATAGATTAACAATCTTGATATTGGATTACAAAGAGCTATAAATTCCACATAACATAAAAAGACAAATTTTATTTGGAATAAAATAATAAAAAGACTTCAACTGGAATAAAATACTCTAGAGACCAAACTTGGGTAAATGTACACACTAGTAATCTAGTAAATGAGAACATTGAAATGGCTAAAAACTCTTTCTATAACTTCAATTTCTCTTCCCTTGCAATGGAAAAAAAATTGGTGGCACAAGAAAGTGATCTGATACCAATGATAATAACTTGTATGTTGCAATATGGAAAATCAAACAATATTGATTATATTAAATATGTGTTCCTTTTGTGGAAGGAGAAACTCTAAATCACATGCCACTTTGAGGGGGCTACCTCCTTTGAGCCAAACTCAATTAAAATAAGTCTTTGATGCCCTCTAACATCATATACCCCTATACTTATAATATTTCTTACCTACCCCACTCCACATTCTAATGCATGTGGGATTATTCATTATACTATTATACCCCTCTAGGTATATTACATATGAAAATAGGAAAGAATAGCGTAGAATAACTTAGTTTTATAAATTATTTTTAGTAGTATAGTATAATATTAAGAGGCACTTTCCATATATTTTATTTATTAATAATGAGTTATCTTTAACTTGTATATATACCACCTCATTTTAAAAATTTATCACTAAACCTTGGGTTAATAAAATAAAATAGGCCAACTTGTACATATCAAAATATCTACAAATTTGAGAATTTAAAAGGCATAAACACTTGTGTTGGAGAATAGGTAGTATCATAAATGCTACTATCCAAATCTAAACATAATTATCTAGGAAAATATAAGGTTTTTGGAGTTTTTAAATTTATAGTGAAGGATATATCATAGTTTAATTGTACTATGAGCTACATGTGGTCTAGGTAATCATAATAATAGGGTCAAACCTCAAGATAATAATTTAGGCATAATGAGATGGAGAATATGAGTCTATCAACTGAAAGAAGGTCAAGATTTGAAGGGTAGAGCATTGAGTGATATTTTTCAAGTGTAAATGACTATTTTAACATATAAATATAGATTTAAACTTCCATAGTAAGTGATCCCTTAAGCTCATTGAAGTAATCCCACATTCATGAGAGGTATTGATTGACTAATATATAATTAGCTTAAATAGGAAATTAGATTAATGGTGAGATTTCTTAAAGAAAGTTTTTACCTCAAAGAGGCCAAAAATATTGCAATGAAATTTATATATCATTTTAATGTCATATATTCATCTTCTAAGTCTTTTATAATATTATTTATATGTATGTTTGATATTTTTCTAATCTATTATAGGAAGGTTCATATTAATATACCAATTTATATTCCATCTTTAATACTTTTACTACATCCACCATTAGTCAAACATTTATTGATAAAATATTATTCCTCAATGGAAAATCTTCTTTAGTAGTTTGTGAACATGATTCTAGTTTTAATAGTAAATTTTAGTAGGAACTATTCCACCAATATGACACCAAACTTACAACCTGTCATCTATGAATAGATGGTCAAATGAAACTTGTCAACAAATGCATGGAGACCTATCTAAGATGCTTTTACTTTGATTAATAGACTCACTGGGTGAAATTCTTATCATTTATTGAATGGTAGTACAACTCCACATACCACACTATCACCATGATGACACCTTACAAATATGCCTATGGTTATCCACCACCTTCTCTTTAGACATACCTTATAGAAAATTTTAAGGTAAAATTATTGAATTACACACTCATCATGCATGAAAATATCCTTTGATATCTTATGAATAACCTTCATCTTGAAAAAAATCACATAAAGAAATATGTTAATCGACACTACTTAGAATAGGCTTTCAATGTAGCTGACAAAGTTTTCTCTAGGTACAACATTATAATAAACCCTCCTTAAATATTAATCATCATAAAAAATATAATATAAGTTTTATGATCCTTATAAAATGATCTAAAAGATTGGTCCCATGGCATAAAAGTTTTATCTTACATTTTCATCCAAGATCCATCAGTAGTTCCATGTATCATGTTTGAATATGGTCATTACTTAGCATGTTCAAACCCAGATTGTAGTCCCCAAACATTAAACTAAAGGATATGCTCTCTTCAAACCCAAATATGTCATATACAAGTTTTTATTATATCTTTGCAACTACACTACTACAATTTTAAGGGTATAATGTCATAATATGCAACTAGAAGACAAAAATGTGGAAACCCTTAGTCTAGTTGTAGAAATAACTTCCTCATCTCAAGATTTGGAGATAATTTCCTAACTCTTTTATTTTTTATTAGGTTTTATTCATAAAATATATAATAGATATGATTTTTAAGTTAATACATTAACTATTTTTAAATTTCCCACATGTATGAGAAGTTATAGTTGTCTTAGGTATATTGGTTTAAATAGAGAGCTATTGTAATAATAATGATAATAAATTGAATATTTTATGTTAATCCATAATCAAAGGAGATTCCTCCTAAAATACACCCATGGTAATTTTTAGTGTGCTTCTATTATTTCACTATAATATATATTTAAAGATATTCTTTCAATATAGTGGATATTTTCTATAGTTATGTTGCTAGATTAATCTAGTAACAAATATATTTCTAGAATAGATAAGTGGAATTTGATTGATTATGCATTATATGGATTAAAAACCTATATAATATAAGTCCAAACTATATTCAATGAAACATTTACTAAATATTAAATATGAATGAATAATTAATTAAAAAATGTGAAATATTCATGTGGCTTCAACTATATAACAAATCCATAAATAATAGGGTTGAATTAAATCTAAGACAATTGATTAATATATCAAAATTAAAATTGGACAAAGGACCTAAATAATAAAAAAATGGTTTCGTAGATATTTTCAACCCTTTTTTGATGGGTTAATGGGGAATATCCTAACTACATATGGAGTAAGATATTCTAAAATAAATAAAATAAAAATAATTTAAATTTATAATATTCTCATAAATATGTTGAATATGTTAAATATAGAAAAGTAAAATGCCACATAATATTATGAAAGTTGTAATATGAATGATAAACAATAATTATCTTATTTTAATTGCATGCAAATAGATATAATATTGAAAAGCGTATAAAAAGGTAGATTGACGTTCCACTTCAATTCATTAGATTGTGAAAAATAGCTTTCTATCAGCTTTGACACTACTGTGGGGATATAGACACTATTGTTGATGCTTATATCCTAGTTTCAATGCTTATGTCTATCTCAATATAATAAATCTTATATTGAACAAACACTTGCACCTATTAGGGTTCATTTTTGCCTTGTAGATTATCAATTCTCATCATGCACATAAGTTACAAAAATCAAATTATTGATCAAAATATTACGTTCTCCAATTGACATGTCACCTTAAAAGACATGGGTTAGTGGGCTCAAGTGAATTTGAGGTGATGTTAAACAACCCTATATCAATTATTGTTTTGTACATAGCCAAATACTCTAAAGAGGGCCTCAATCCAACATAGTTTTCCCACTTATATGGGCTTATGAGTGAATAATTATGAAATATGATATATAAAAATGCATATAATGATATAGATTATAACTTGATGAATAATTATCATGGGATGATCTTTTAATACTTTATACTTTTAAGAAGATTGCTCCTATGACTAACTTTGGAATATGGAATAATAGGGAAGTATAATTCAATTGTGCAAATGATTTTAAGTAGTATAGTGTGATTTTTCTTGATGATTGATAGATATTTATAAGAAGCATAAGGAATTAATTTTTATTTATAATTATACCACACCTTTTTAAATTATCTTATGATAGGATTAAAGAAAACACACACCAACCCATGCATATTAAAAGTGTGAATTAACCATTTAGAAGGTAGAGACACTAGTGTCCTAGTTTGGATCATAGTGTCCTACATAATTGAAAGTTGATAATGATATTTAACTACTTAAGTACCATATAAATTAGTTTTTATGTATATTTTCTGATACATGTGATCTGGTTTATCATAATACTAGGTTCAGACTATAGGATAGCTAGTTAGGCATAATGAGATGGTGAACATGAACCTTTGGGAAATAAAAAGGTCATAGACTAAAGGCTTGATCCATGATTAGTACATTTTAGGTTTAAAATACTATCATGTCATATAAAATTAGATTTTATTATCTACATTTCTCCCCTTAATATAGTAATTCATAAGGATTAAATTACTAGGTTTTAAGGAAATAAATGTGTACCTTGGTGTGTATAACACACCTTAATTTTACATGAGACCTATTTTAATTTATTATTTGTGTATTACCTAGAAAAAATATTATGTTATAGTGTAACTAGTGTAGATAATATGAAAATGAATAATTGAATATTTTTAAAGTAAAGATATCAAGGAAGGAATACACATATGTGTTGATGAAACCATGTTTCATTTTGGTACTTTGCTTTGGTGATGATTCTTTCTTATTGAAGCATTGGAGATAGATGTTTACAACTAAACCTTGGATATGTGAAGAGGGAATTTTAGGGTTATCATTCACGAAATTTGGTCCAAGGGTGATTTTTGATAAGGCCATTGATAACATTGAATCTCAATCAAGCAATTCAAGTGTAGAACATAATCTTGTAAATCTAGTGAATCTAGTCAAGGTCAAGTGGTGTAACCATAAAAACCTTAAAATGGGAGTAATGACAATGCCATCAACAATGTTTAATATATACCACACTACTCAATGGATCTAATTGATAAATATAGATAAAATATCAATTAGTGTATCTTGGAAAGGTTGGTGCATCAATGTGTGGTGAGAAAGGAATGAACCCTAGTCAAGTCCTTCATAAAATTTATTATAATTTATATATAAATTTATGTCATTTTATGAATTTTCCTATCATATGTACCTATAGTGTTTCTCAAGATGAAGTATCTATCAAAGTGTAACCTCTTCTATATAAACTTTGTATAATATCTATCACAAATCTAAAAAACTTTATCCCAAATCCATGAAAACATGTGATAAATAATGTAGTCATATAAAATTAAAAAAATGATAACTTCAATGTGGCTTGTGATTCCCAACCCATAGGCCCCTCTTTCTTACTCTCTTGATCCTCATAGGCATATTTTCACTAATTCCTAGTCATCTGTAGATTTCTAGTCTTGATCCTAGCTGAGCCAAACTCCTTTTTACTTGACTAATCCATCCCCCTAGTCCCATCAGCTTAGGATAATAATCCACACTTGGACTATAGCATCAATGTCATTCCTATCCACTTTTGACATTCTTATCCAAGTGTATTTTTTGCCCCAATAGTTAGTTTCTTCTAGTTCCCCATCCTTCTCCTTGTTAGCCTAATGCAAGAACTTTTAACCCATGACCAATAGATCTCTATAAAATCCCATTCAAAGATAATTTGGAAAGGTTTGGAAAATATCACTAAGAAAAAAAGAATACTAGAAAGACTACTCAAGCAATCTTCCCTATTCTTTGCATACAACCAACCAATATACTTACAAGCTTATTCAAATCCTTACTCTAGTCCCTAGCCAACTCAACTAAATCTAGTTTAACATTTTTAATATTCATACACTCAATTTCATAAAGCACATCAAGTGGGAGAACTACATATGGTTTGATCCCTCTTCAGAGTATTGGTATGTAGGCAGTGTGCCCACACAAGGTGTGGATACACATTTAATGAATCTTACACACACTAACCACCCCTAGATTATCTTGAAATTGGTCAAAGTATAATATAATATAGGGTTTGAATATAAAATATTCTATACATGGAGCTCTATAGACTTTTAGCTATTGAAACTTCACAGATAAGGTCACACAAACCTAGAGAATAAAACTTAAAAAGCTCAGATCCTCAAAATAATAGTGGTAGAGGTGCACTACAGCACTAGAGCCACTCCTATCCACTTTTAGTGCTCCTATATAATCATAAAATGAGGGTCATATCTCAATTTGAAATAGTGTCCTAGTCTTGCATAGTGAATATCAAACCATGTCTTAGCCATATCAGTCAATTTTTAGCTAAGTATTCTTTTACATCTCTTATTGTTATTTTTAGAAAGATCAAAATTGTAATCTAATTTACATAAATTAGTATATTATTGATTTCATATTTATTTATTGATTTTAGCACTTAGACCCTTTAACTAAATTTGGAATAATACACCAATATTTCCAAAATTGTTAAATCATTTGGTGAACCCGACTTACTTTGTTTGCACATAAAAACTTTAGAAAACCTAGGGAAATTTTCTTACTAATTTTCCTATAATTTTTTAATTTTTAACCTACATAATAAAATCATAAATTAGCATTAAATTTTAAAATTTCATAGTAATTTTAAAATAATTTTCTTTCAAACCCTAATTGCCCATACTAGGTCTCAGTATTTTTCCAGTAATTTTCTAATATTTTTTTGATTTTTTACCAGCTATTAAAATCATAAATTCACCTTACATTTAAAAATTCAATAGTAATTTTCATAAATTTGTATTTTTGAAAACCCTAGTTGCATCTACTAGGTCTCTTTAAATCACTAAATTCCTAATTTCTTGCATTTTTCACTCAAAAATTCACTTTAAATTTAAAATTTTCATAGTAATTTTCAAAATAATCATCTTTAAAACCCTAGATACATATACTAGGTCCCACTACTTCTTTGAGGTATCACCTTACATCTATAACCAGATTGCAAAAATGGATCTTACTTATTTACAAATATTTCTTGTATTTTTAGCAGATAATAAAGAGACCATACTTGGTCCTATCATGTACATGAACGATGAAGTCTACCATATGTTAATAAAAAAATTCATTATTTCCATTTCATGCTTAATTTTCATAATAAGAGATGATATTACAAAATTTATTACTAAAATTGCACAAGATTCCAATATTTATTTTGCATACACTCTTTATCTCTCACGTAGGATAATTTCAAACTCTATTTTGCTAAACATATTAAACATATCATAGCACATGTAAAATATTTGTATGCATTAGTGCACCATTCCATGTTCTATAACCTTTGCTATCTATCTCTTATATGGAAAAATTTTCAAGTTTATCTTGATAAACATATTAGACATATCATAGCACATGTAAAAGCTTATTATGCATTAGTGCACCATTCCATGTTCTCTACCATTTGATTTCTCTATCTTATATGGAAAAAAAATTAATTTCATATTGCTAAACATATTAGACATATCATAGCACATGTAAAAGTTTCTTATGCATTCATGCACAAATTCATGCTTTCTATCTCTCATGAGAAATTCTCTTTATAAACATATTGTTATACAACTTATAACTTCACTTTCATAAATTTTATCCCATATACATGGTTTCTACCTAGAGGATCCATTGCATAAGCTAACAACCACCTATCAAGTTTTAATGTCATATCTTATGCACAAGAAACAGTTTCCTTCTCCTCCTCTCTCCCAAGAGCATGATAGTTACTTTCCATCTAACTAGGTCTATGCTATCACCCCTCCAAAAGGTGAGCTAGTCCATACTATTGTTCTTAATACATAAATTCAACTATAGCTTCTTCAAATCCTCTTCAACATATGTACTTACATGTTTAATTAGAAGAAACTAAGGTTTGCACTTGTAAGACACTAGGGGATCAAATCACTAGTATGAGAAAGTTAATTTCAGGTCTACAAATATAGAATCAACTATTACATGAAAAGATCAAAATATTGGAAAATTAGATTATAATACAAAAACCTCACAGGCACCCTAATCTCAATCATGTATATGCACCTTCACCTAGTCAATTATTTGCAAGTAATGTTGTATATCAAAATAAGAAATTATGAGAAATTAACTTTAGAACTAGTGATTCAAAAGGTATTTAATGATCAAATAAGATTTCAAGTGTGGTACTAAGCAAAATGATTAAATCCAACTTGATCAAACTACCTCCTTTACATCCAATGAGAAGATTTAGATATTATTGTGCATATCATAGAATGCATGGGCATCACACAGATTCATGTTTGGTATTGAATAAACATATACAATAGATAATTACTAATGAGGACCCTTTACAAGGTAAATCAATCAAGCAATCTAGGTGACATAAGAACACATTCACAAAAGGTCAAATCTAGAAATGGTATAAAAGTGGTTACTAAATCATAACTTAGAAAAATAGAAGGATCAAAAAGCAAAATTAGAGCAACAAAAAATACCACAAGCATAGTTAAAGCATAAAAAATATGTAAATCTACCTCTCCAAAATGAGGCTCAACTATAAAAGCAGTATGGGTTTGGTCAAAAATATCTATAATAGTTTGATTATCAAGGTCAAAGGTTGGACAAACATACTCAATGCATCACTACTATTCTAGTAGCTGATAATGTTTGTCACCAAGGTTTGGGATTTATTGAACATCTTAAGGAAAATCATTCACATGCATAATTTATCAAAGGAAAAGATCCAGATAAAATAAAAGTCAACACTAGCATTCCATTGGTTTAAGATCAAGATAATAATGATGAGTGGAATAATATAGGTTATTATGATTTCCAAGATACCAATAATGAATCCAAATATTCAAAGTCATATTTTTAGCCATTCCATCATTCTTCATGACCATGCACAATTTCCTTGTTTGATATAGGAAAACATGAAAAGGAGTCTCTTCTAAGACTCATTAGTTAGTATCATTTCTTCCTAGTCTTTCCATTACATAACTTCTTTTCAATTCTTTTACATAGTATTCATGTGATTGATTTAACATATCTCATAACATTTCAAAAATCTAAAAAAATTACAAAAATACAAAAATAATAAAAAATCCAAATATATTTTGATCGTATGCATCATCCATGCTTTACATTTATACTATCATGCTAGACTTATATTTGTTGTTTTATGCTATTATTTGTTGATTTGTCTACATTACCATGATTCACTTGATCTTCTTTGTGTGTGTGTAGTGACATCCAGATCCTTGATTGCTTCACTCCAGCCACTGAGGGGGCATCGTACTTCTACATTCAAGACACATCAATATATATATACCCACCAGGGGCATCTTCTATATGACTACACCATATAGGTTATGTCATTCCTACACCACACACTCTATTTGTAATGATTTATGTACATTAATTACTATGATTACATAGATTAATCTATCGACACTCACTAATATATAACACTTGTTTATTATTAGCATATACCTAGTCTTATACTCCATGTCTTGTATACTTTTATTTCTTGCTTTGATTAGTTAAATTTGATTGTATTTCTAATATATTTATATGATTTTTTTTATTAGCATATCTTGATGTGATTACATTTTCCAATTCATGTTTGTCTCCTATATGTGCCTTAAGAGATTTTCCAATGTCCTTTATCTATACTCTTCTATGTGATTATGGCTTTCATGCCAACCTTGCTTGTTTCAATCATATGTGTATGTGGCATTTGAACATGCCTTTTATGTTTTCCTTCTAGTTTGAGTGACATGTGCCCATGTCCCTTATTTTCTTTTCCCCTTGGCCACCCTTTTATGCTTCTTGCTTCTTTATTTGTATGATTAATTGCTTATTTGTTCCTCATTGTTTACAATGCCATGATCCACATCATGCATTATCTTCTTTTTTTTGGATGCCATGATGGACATCATGTTCCATCCTTCCTTGAAAACTAGCAACTTATAACTAAAATTTCTAGTTTTAATTCAGTAATTTACACATATTATCACATTGTTATATCTATCTAGGCATACCTCTATTGATATAATAATCTCTTAATACAAAACATGTTATATCTTGAGATATATTATCAATTATCATTATTATATCATGCATCTTTACAACATAACACAATTGTAGGGATCTTCCTTCTGAGGGAAGTCATTGTAGGGTCTTCATTCCTAACCTGAAAAGAGGGGGATATAAACAATAGTTTTGTCATAGAGATCAAAGTTCCTAATAGTAAAAAATCCATCTTTTAGAACACCCAAAATAGCAACCAAGCATCAAAATAATTAGAATAGACCTAGTAGATAGTGAAAATGTTAGAGTAGTGATTAGATTTGGCCCAATACAATAGTGCTAAGATTGGAATATAACATTGGTGCCACTACTATCCATTTTTAGTGCTTCTATCTAAACATTAGAAAAACTAGACTTTCTAGAAGCATGCAAAAAAGTAGGTTCAACTATAATTTTGCACAATTAGAATAGTTAAAAATTAGAAAATTTCAATACACTTTTGCTTAGAGAATCTAGATATAGGGGGCATCATGCATGGTATGATGGATCTCACTTCAATTTTCCAATACTATAGTTGGTATAACTTCTAGACCATAATCCATGTTTTAAACACCAGTTATTGGGGGCAATGTGTACAACACATTTGTTTTCTTTTCTTTTTAAGTTTATCATTACCTAGGAATTATTAGTAGCTATGTGCCTTATTTCATCTGCATGTGGTTGGCATCATTTTGGAGTGGCTTCATTTAATCCTAATCTCCATCTTTCAGAGTGGCCAAGGGTGGCCTAGTTTCTATAATACATTTGACTATCCATGCCAATATTTTTAGATTACAAATCATTCATGGGATTTAAGAGACATCTCATTTGACAAACATTTCATATTAGTATTAGTTTATATATTCATTTCACATGGTAACAATGGAGCCAAAGGACTATCTATCTTTTTTATTCTTGAGCCACCTACTCAGAGGAATTAAACACATAGTCCAAACATTCATTACCACACATGTAATCACATAGGTTCACTTACTGGGTGATGATGGAGCTAAAGAGATAACCTTTTCATTTTTAAGCCCCTCTTAGTGAATTGAGTACTTAGATTTTTTCATTATTTTACTCTTGGTATAGAATCATATAGCATATCTAGCATCACTCAACATCACAATATGGTTTATATTGGTTTGCATACCTGATGAGGTGTATTCATTCCTTTCTCTTCCTCTCTCGATCTTACCCAAATTCATACATTCTTATTTTATATATAGTGTATCTAGTAAGAACTAATCTACTCTTTGACTTTTTTTCATATTTGTACTTCACAGTGTGCTCCCTCTATGCATACCCAACATCATATAGCTTCATGAGCTTCACCCTTATAAGTAAGTTTAGGTACACTTTCTATTTTTCCTTTATCCTAGTATTTCTCTTTACTGCATCACTAGAATAAAGGTGGGGAAAATGTAGTCATATAAAATGTAAAAATTGGTAACTTGAGTGTGGCTTGTGACACCCAACCCATATTTCCCTCTTGCTTACTCTCCTAGTCCTCATAGGCATATTTTCACTGATTCTCAATCATTTACATCCTTATAGAATTGATCCCAACTAACCTAGACCCCTTTTTTCATGACTAATCCATCCCCCTAGGTCCTATCAGCTTAAGAAAATAGTACCACACTTGGACTACAGCACTAGTGCCACTCTTGTCTACTTTTGGCACTCTTGTCCAAGTGCATTTTTGGCCCCAATGGTCAATTTCTTCTAGTTCCCCATACTTCTCATTTTTGACCTAATGCGAGCACATTAAACCCATGACTAAGAGATCCCTATAAAATCTCATTCAAATATTATTTAGAAAGGGTTGGTAAATATCGCTAAGAAATCAATAATACAAGCAAGACTACTCAAGTAATCTTCTCTAATCTTTGCATACAACCAACCAATACACTTACAAGCTTATTTAATTCCTTACACTAGTCCTTAGCCACCTCAAGTACATCTATTTTAGAAATTTTCATATTCATATATTCATTTATGTAAAGCATATCAAGTGGGAAAATTACATATGGCTTGATCCCTCTTCAAAGTATTGGTATGTAGGCAGTGTGCCCACACAAGGGGTGTCAATACATGTTCAGTGAATTTTACACACACTAACCCCCCATATCTCTTGAAATTAGTCAAACAAAAATGAAGTATAGGGTTTGAAGATAAAATCTAATCTATAAGGAGATCTATAGACTTCCAGTTGTTGAAACTTCATGGATAAGGTCACATAAACCTGGTGAACAAAACCTAGAAAGCTCAGATCCTTAGGATAATAAAGGAAGAGGTAGACTAAAATGTTGGTGGCACTCTTATCCACTTTTGATTCTCTTATTAAATAATAAAATGAAGGTTAGATATTAGTTTATGATAGTTTCCCATTCCTACACATTGAATATCAGACCCTATCTCAGTCGTATCCATCAATTTCTAGCCAAGTCTTCTTTTATATCTCTTATTGCTATTTTTAAAAAGATCAAAATTACAATCTAATTTATGCAAATCAGTAGATTAATTATTGTATATTTATTTAATAATTTTAATACTCATACCTTTTAACTAAATTAGGAACAATACAATAACATTCCCAAAATTATTAAATCAAATACATAAGATTTTGTGCCAAGTGTATATATGAATCATGTAAATTGTATCAAATTTTGTTAATTTTACCAACTATTTGTTTATGGATTCATGTCTCTATGAAATGACCTGACTGATATGCCCCCTTTTGAGGTGAGGGGAATGCAATTTGGTAATCACCTTTTCTTGAAAAGAATAAGATAACAATGTAATAGATGTATCAATAATTTAGTAAATAAGAATATAGTGGTATCATTTATAAGTATATGTATTAATGAAGCTTGCAATATCCAATTACAAAAAGCCATAAGATGCATGATATGAATTATGGAAACTTTTATAAGTAACAATTAAAACCTCATTAAATAATCAATCACACACATAAGAGAACTCAATGTCACACTAAAAGGGTTTAATGAGATCACAAAAAAGGGGCATGTTCAAACTATGCACAATCAATGGGAGGAAATTCAAATGTCCACACACAAAAGAAACAACACTTAAGACACTGTGGATAATAAAAAATAATGTGTTCAACTGTTCCACAATCAAAATAAGTTAGCAAACAAGAAGTACACTCAAGTAAGCCATGTGATAAGATGAATAAGTGATATAATAACCAATATAGGTATATCATACTAGTACCTACATATGAGTGTTATAAAAATATCCTATAGCATAACATATCTAACACATAGTGTAAGATGAAAACATGAGTATGGATATGTGTAAGCATTAGTATATAATCTCATCATGATAATGTAAAGTGATAATAACAAATGTAAACTCTATCAATCATGATCAATGAAAGAGATGTCCCCAACATAGTGTGTCATGTGGGTGGAGGAAATATCCAAAATTTGTATGTGTATGTATCATGTATCTAGTGTATACATGTATCATATTCAAATACCCATGAAACATATGTGTATAAGATGAAAATCATATGCTATATACTAACATAAAATAAATTACATATGTGTAAAACATAGTAAACATGTGTATGGTGAATATGTTTGTATTTTTGATTTAATTTAATGTTTTTGTATTTTTTTTTGAATTTTTATAATTTCAAATTTAGGTGTAATATTTACACAAATGTATAATATCCATTATTATATTGAGGGGTTTTCATTTAATTGTAGCTAGTGGTAAATTCTATTTACCAAATTTTATGTAACTATGAACGGGACTAACTAATTTGTTTTGAAATTACCTTTCTTATATTTTTTTGTATTGGTATTTTATTTTTATTTTTTATAATACTAGATCACCAACATCAAGCTCATTTGGTCAATTTTTACGTATGATCTCTTAACCCAATCTTAATAGACCTATAAATGCTTAATAGCATGTGTACATTTTTCACCCTACTATTGAAACTGATATAATCACTTCTCTTGACACTCATTATCTTGAATAGTTTACTTAAGAAAAATACACAAAGATGGGATTTTGAGCTCAAGTGGAAAAATTACCTATGTAAGATAAACCAAAGCATAAGGTGTGCATCAAATATGTGTATAATGCTAGTGTTGTATGCCCATAAGGCATAAGTAATCTCCTAATGCCAATTTTTACAATAACTTTCAACTAGATTTTAAAGTATTTTTGACAATAGTTTTATTTGTCACTTTTCTTGAACATTACCCTATGGGTAGTAGGGTGTAGAGAAGGTGTGTTCAATTTTTTATTTATTGAAAAAATGGTTCACCATTTTTTTAAATGATGACCCATTATATGTAATAAAAGATGAAGGTAAACCAAATTGGGAAATAATATTGGTCATTAGGAACCTACATATATCATCTCCAATGGTAAAATAAAGTGGAATTACTTCTACCCATTTGGTGAAACATTATATAGCTATGATTATGAATTTGTAGCCTCCTATTGATACTAGATTTATTTTTCCTATTAAATCATATCCCCAAAGGGAAAAAGAAAATGGTGAGATAATGAGATATAAGTTTTGAGATGGAGCATGGTTTAATTTGTTATATTTATGACATTTTACACATTATTTAGCATGATCTATGGATTCCACATCCATTGTGGTCTAATAACAACTTTGTTGTAATAATTTTTGGGAAATGTATTCCATAGAATTGTCCCCCACACTCATTATTATGCATCTACATAAGTGAAATTCTTGCATTATATTTTCTAAGGCATTAGAGTAATTAACCATATAAATTTATTTTAAAAAATGCATAAAAATAATAAAATACATGAGATCATCCATCTACAATTTTTGTTTGTCATTCCAAGTAAAATTATTAGGTATAAAAGATTGGTATAGAAACTTGAGAATGTCATATTTTATACTTGATCCACTGCATCTAAATCCTATAAATACTAAAGAATCCATTTTTATAGTTTAATTGAAGGATGATGTAATTACCATATCATAAAATTTATGTAATGGTCATTGATATCAAGATGAATTAGTGATGCCACATTAGCCATTATATCAGCATGACAATTATCTTTTCCATGATACTTTCAATTGAAAAGGTATTGAATGTTTTTTCAATCAATATACAGTTTATTTATATGAAATTAAATGATACTATTTGGTTTGTAAAATATTTTTAACTTGATTTTAAAAAAAAAGAGAGTCACCATAAATTTTGAATATTCTTGACATGGAGTTTATGTGTGACATACAACCTAATGATCAAGGCTTAATATTATACTATATTTTTGGTGCAAGGAAAGGATAGTATATCATAAAATGGCACGTATTACCATTTATGTGTAAAATATATTATACATGTACCTATAACTATCATACATTTTAATCCATTGAATAACATAGTCCATGTGCTATTGTCTATATGATATGTTTCTAGCTCATCACAATAAGCCTCATTTATTAGAAAAGGGTCTTGTAATGGAGACATGACTAGATGATCAATTACAACCTAGAATTTTAATGATTTTTGAGATATGAAATTAAGATCAAATTATGTGAGTAACATTATGCATATAACTATCCATCCTACTAGATGGGTTTTATTCATGAAAAACTTTAAGGGGTCTTTCTTGAATATAACATGGATCTCATTATTAAACATGTAGTGTCATAGCTTCTATGTGGAAAAAATAATTCCATACATAGATTTTTGATTACAATATACTTATATTCATAACCAATAAATTGATGGATGATGTAAAAAATTTCTTGTTCTTGATTATTGTCATCATATTATGATAATAGGACCCCTAAGGATTCATGGGTTACATAAATATAAAAAAATAATGGTTTATTTGATATTGGAGGAATGAGAATTGGCGGATTTTCTACATATTATTTGATTGTAACAAAAATATAATGAAAAAATTCATCCTACAAAATCTTGGTATTAGTTTTTAGCAAATGCATGAAAGGTATAATTTTTTCAACTAATTGAGAGATGAAAAGTTGAATTTCTTGAATTATGCCTCGTAAACATTGTCACTACTTTCATTTAGTTGGTGATGGAAAATCAATTACATATTTTGAATTTTTTAAATCAATCTCAATACTTCATTGATAAATAATATAATCCAAAAATATTTCAAAAGACACCCCCAAAACACACTGTTGTGCCTATTTTTGGCACCCCTTTTTTCTAAAATTTTGAATGTAATTATACATTCTTCCATACTGATGACTTAAGGTCATAAATTTTAAAACTACGTATGGGTTTCTAAGTCATTTAATTTCATTTTGAATATGAATTTTATGTTAAACAATCATTTGTGACTATCACATTGATGAAATTTTTAGTTAAATGTTAACAAGTGGTTTCAAAAGCATAAGTGGTGATTAATGAAAACACATTCAATATTTATATGGTTAAGATGTGCATAATGGTAGTTGTTTGAAAATTGACTTGGTCATTTGAGAAAAGACACTTGATACTTTCACTTGTCTATTTCAGATATGAACAATGAATTTTTTTCATTGGTGTTGATATATGATGAGGTTTACATTGTCTTGTCTATTTTGCATAAATAGATTAATCAATGAAAACTTTATAATATGCTTATTTAAATAAAATCTCTTATGATTCATTAGCTTAGTTTTAAAATTCATAAATATTACCAGTCAAGATTGAGAATGATATATGATATTGATATTATTCCATTTCATTTATATAATTGATGATTATTTTTGCCAAGGTAATAATGTTAAATATTTTATTTAAATCTAATATATATAATAATCTTTATTAAGATCTAAGCCTAAAGTTAATGATAATACCTAAAACTAAGTGTTAAATTTAAGGATTAAGTTCCTAAATGATATTGTTAGCATGATATGGATTTATCAAGGTGGTGAAATGAAAGTTTATGATATATAAAATGCATATAAGTTGTGAATGGGCTTTGTTTTGAAGTCAGTGTTTCAATCTAACTAGACTAGGTTAATGATACACCAAATACTTTTCACATGAGGTAATGTAAATGCAACTGGTGTGGATTTTGGTATGAGTACTTCATAGGGATTGTTTAAATCTAGGAGATTTTATTGCATTTATTGTCATGGTACATGTATCAGGTTTTGATCATTGTTGAGGATTTTGTAAGGAATATTGGTAATGGTTGTATTTGGCTGAAAAGTGGTAAAATTTGGCTAAACTACTAAGTAGTGACAAAATTATTAGAAAATGGAGAGAGGACACATTACTGGGAATGGTTAATGTGAAGTTTGGCATATACAAGGGTAGTTATTAGGAATTTTATAGTCATTTTCAAATCCTATGAGTGGAAGCAAAACTATGCAAGCAGAATGAGGAAGAGGATAGATAATACAAGGTTTTGGTGTATTTGGTTTTATTATAGGAAAGGTATGTTGATCACCTATGTAGCCATTATTATCTTGAAAATTTTAGATTTGTTAGTATGCTCACAAATAAAAATCAATAAGTGTTTTCCTATTTACTTTCATGGCATTACGAAATAAATTATGAGTCTCGTAGGTATCTAAGTGTTTCTTTAAAATGATTATAGATTCATTTAAGATATTTTTGAACTATGATTTAATAAAAGATGTGCATGTTGAAGATTTTGTATATTCAATTGGAAAAAATTTAAAAGTATTTAGGGATTTTATTTTTGGGTTTATGGCTTTCTATAGTTGAAGTTATTTTTTGAAAGTTCATGAATCATTTGTTTTATAATCGAAGTTTGTATATTTATGAATTTAATAATTTCCTTCAAAGGTTTTCTAGTAATAGAAATTTTGAGGTAAATTTTTTTATTTGCCAATAAAATGGATTATTGAGATGAACAATACATCTGTTGGTGTAAATTTTTAGACCACATGATGAAATAATGATTGTTTTTCACATTCCTTCAGTTTGTGTAAGTTTTGCACTGCTTTCTACATGCATATATTCTATTTCATTATAAAGGTCATTTTATCATGGGTTTTTTGGTGTTTTTAAATCGATGTTGGTGGAAATTTTTTGATTATTTTTTGAAAACTAATCACACTTGTATTCTTTATGATGGTTTGAATAACCCATTAATGTCCATTTTGAATATTGTATTCGATTATTATGTCTTATGAGGGTTTAAATGAAGTTTTGAATGGATGAAAATTGAGTAATTTTGAAGAGAAATGAATGTTTTTTCTTGTAGTTGGGTTCTATTTGCATCTAGGTAGTCATAAGTTGCTTCAAGTTGAATTTATTTTTGACTTCATTTATGTTTTCCACCAAAATGTTTTAGAGTTTGACAATATACAATGGATATATTTTGAATATTTTCAATGATGCCATATAACGGATACATGTGGATATCAGTGAACTATGCATGTAGATTATTTTTGTGTTAAATGAGGGTTTAAGGTTTGATTTTATATAATAGGCATTTGGTCAAGCATGAACAATTGTGGATAATAATTTTTAGAAGAAAATATTTATACAAAGAATATTTTCCTCTCTTTAATGATATAATTTGGTTTGAAGTAGTGAACAGTTTGATTATTTTTTGTGAAAGTAATGATGTTGGCATAGTTTTATTCAAAGATGTTTCCTATTTGAAATTATTCTAGTTATAAGGATAGTCTAATTAGAGAAGTAAAACATATGCATTTGTATTATAGTGTTGAATGTATGTCTTAGTTTTCAAATAATTTTGAAGGAATAATTTGAGATAATGACATTGTCAAATATCTTACTTGGATCAGAAGGTTGAATTTTTAGTCATGATTAGTCTTTATGGTGGTCAATTTACAATTTGTTTATATATAGATATTGATTACAGTCAGATTTTTGGTTTTTATTTGAAATAATTTTTTTTTATAAAATGCATGATGTTCATTAGGAACAAGCATTTATGTATTTAAATGCATATTATTCATTCAGGGTTGCTATAAGTTTTTTGGAAAGTAAAAAACTTCAAATTCCTTTTATTGAAAATTTTAATAAGTTATAAAACTAGATATATCTTTCATTTGTTACTAAATTAGATGGTTGACAGTTTATTTATAAGGTTGATGTATTGACATTGATAGATCATAATTTTAAATATAATCAAAGTTTTCTTTTGAATTTATGATCCTATATTTTATTATAAATATGTCTGGTTGGACTCCTCCTCATCCACATCATTTAGATATAAATAGTTGGGGGCATCATAATAATAGTCATAAGAAATAAGGTATTCCTCCCCAAAGGCATGATAACAAGGGTGAATTTTTACATGGACATAGGGGTGCTAGAGTTTTTTCCACACCCTTTAATCATGGTACCTACATGTCTATTCATTTTGATGCATCTAACCCTATTTTTTTAAATGTTCTCAAATCTTTGCCATATAATATTTCTTTTGAGCATAGATCACCTAGTCATGAAAATGAGCTTTAGTGGATTGAAAATTTTCATATGTATTCTCTCATGCCTTTGAATACCAAAGACCCATCTATTGCACTTATTGATAGATCTATAGGATATCCAAAATTAAGTCTTGACAAAATTACACGTTACTCACATGAGCAAGATAGGGTTTTTTATTTGAGAGGTAAAATACATGCAATGAGTCTTTTAGCTTCAGATTCACCTATGATCATGAGGATGGTTTAAAAAGTAAATCTATAAGTTGATGATAAAGATATTGAATGGGGAAAAAAGTTGGTTAGGTTCCATAAAACTATATTAATTATACTAAATATGCAACTAATAAAGGCCATCCTTTGATTAAGATGTTGTCAGCTATTGATGATGAGTGGATGGTTGGTTAATTTTTTATTTTAGCACTAATACTCAATTTTTAAATCTATTGATGATGATACTATAATATTTTGACCATGTGTATATTTCATATTTTAATGTATGATAATATATTAACACTTATGAAATATGGTTATATTGATTATATATTTACTAAATTAAATGGTTAAATGCATATGGAATTAATGTTTATAGAGTTTAGTTTTATTTAGTTATTATATTCATTATGTTGTCTCACATATTTTTTTTATTTTTAAATGTTTATGTTTTAATCTTTTAGGACATAGATGAATGTAAATCCTATATTGTTAAAGAGCTGAGTATAGTAAATCAAGGTATAAATATGTAATACATATATCCACTAATCTGTAACAAAATTGACCAAATTTGAAAATTTTAAAAATAGCAATAAATAATGTAAATAAGAATTTAGCTAGAAAATGATTGAGATATATGATATAGTGGTTGAAAATAGAGACATATGATGGTATAAGTGTCACAAAAAAGATACATATGTCAAAACCCCTCTTGGATAATAGTCACCTAATTAGATAGTAGCATAATGTGGTGTTAGTGTCCCTTTTTTGGTAGTAGTGTCCTCTATACAAAACTATTATGAGCTTTTGGGTGCACCTGTGTCTGGGCATGTCAAACTTATTCCTACTTGCATGATTTTTTTATCTCTATAAATAACATGTTATGACTAATTTTATGAATAAATCCTAATCCTTCATGTTGTTAGGGCATTTAATTGAGACAAATAGTAAAGTGTGTTGTTAGTGGGATAAGATGTGCATCCTCAACACCCCACTATGATGAGAGTTGCTTATAGAAAAATACTCCATAGAGGTATCAAACTCGATGTAGTTCTCCCCATCTAAGTGTTGGTGTAAGTGCAAGTGAGTCTAGTATGATTGTTGACTTGAGTGATTTGAATGTGCTTAAGATTAGAAATCTAAGTGATCTGAGCTTAGGAATGTTATATATGGTTGTATGTAGTAGGGTATAATTGGGATGGTAGCCTTGATTATGCACAACTTATTTTGAGTTTGTATATGTACTTTGCATCTAATTTCCATCTAAGGGTTAGAAGACCAATAAGCATGTATACATACTATTCTAGTGCTTTTACAGGAGTAAAAAAAGTCAAGGCTGACCCTAGGTGGTCTTAGATTTGAAAACATATTCATTATTAAAAAAGGAGGGAAAGGATAACAATGATAAAATTGGTACACTAACACCATGTGGCACTACTATCCATATTATAGAATTAGTGTCTAGATGGTAAAACCTAAGGCACAAAGGGCCAAGATATCAAAATGAGGGTATATGACTACTTTAGGAATTTTTAGGAATGCCTATGGCCCAACCAAAGGCTAGATAGGTGTGAAAATAGTCCCTAAGATAGGTCTAGGGCTAAGCTAGGGATAGGTGGTCTCAAGTATCACTCTTAGCACTCAAGTGTCATTTTTAGGTGATTGCATTTACACCCCCTTTTACTTTATAAATGCAGTAAAGTGAAATGACTAGGATAAAGGAAAAAGAAACATACCTAAAATTACCTAAGAGGTGAAGCCTATGAATCTATATCTAAGTACGTGAAATATGCTCCATTACATGTCCTTTAAATGAAATGTGCATAGATTGGTCCTTACTTAAAATATATCAAAATCAAAGACAAAAACTAAGTAAAAAAATAAAACTAAGTAAAGAGATAAGAGAGAGGAAAGGAATAAATACACCTCACTATGTACACAAACTAATGCATAAACCTAGTGACAAATTCTAGGTGCATGAAGATAGTGACCCATTGGTGAATATCTTGGACTGAGATGATAGATTAATCAATTCCCATATGTGGGTGGCACAAGAACTCAATCTAGTTTTAACTCCATCATTTCCCATCCCTTCTTAGTGGATTATGATCTGTGAATAATTTGTATTAAAATGATGGTATGTCTAACCTTCTCATGTAGGTGGCTTAAGAACTGAAGTAGACTATGACTCCATCATTTCCTATCCATGTGTAGAAGATTCATATAATAGTAAAACTACATGATATAACTAGAAATGTTTAACTAGAGATGTCTAACTAGAGATATCTAACTAGAGATGTCCAACTAGAGATGTTAGCCTATAGCCACTCAAGAAAGTAAAACATTGTAGATGGTATAAGGCATGAGTTTGTTATGTAACTTAGAACATGGCTTCTTATGTGTACAATGTAAAGAATGACATCGAGTTTGTCATTCCATCTAATCAACCAATGTATACATGAGAATATGAAAATAATGTGATGTAGACGTGCCACCAAATATGGTTTTTGAGTATATGGATTTACAACTTAGTTTTAATAATCTATATCTAAGTATTTAAACTATAATGAGAATGAACATGTCATCCATGATGCCCCCAATCTAAGCAAATGGTATGAATCTAAGATAAATTGAACCAAAATTAGTAATCTATAATTGATCTTATGTAAACTTAAACTTTATCTATTTTACATATCTATAAAATCTAAAATTTATTGAAACTAAGGCTACTAAATAGTAGCACCATATCTTGGACAATATCACCATGTGGCTCTGGAGTCCTAATTTATGCACTGATGTATGACTATTATGATTTTTGTAAAAATATAACTAATTTATATGTCATTATTTCCCACTATATATATTTTAGTCTAATTTCTATATTATGAGCTTGTGTGCTAGAAATTTGTACTTGAAGTGCATTCTGATAGACTAATCTCTATGAAAAAACCCCTGTGAATGCTCCATTTTTTTAGGGGATTTATTATACATGTGTAAGAACTATCCTTAAAATTAAAATCTCTTAAAAATGTGTGTTATCCATAGCATATATTATATCTATGTAATAAATGAATATAATGTACATACATATCATCAAAATGTAAGATAATATGACCATAAGTTTTTAATGTGTGATGTATGTTAGGTCTAGCATCCATAAGGCTATGAAGATAGATAGGAAAATATAGTGAAAAAAATATGATTAATAATTGAGTAGCTACCTAGGGGATAAGGCTTGATGTCCATCATGACACCTAAGTAGGAAGGGGAGATGCATGATGTCCCTCATGGCATTTAAAACTAGATTATGTAACTAGAAATAAAAAAGTGCCATGACCATGATGAATATAATAAAGCATACATACAATAGGCATGAGGCACTCAAAATAGGCTAATGGTCCAAAATATAAGTGACATGGGTATAGGATGAAAATTTGAGCAATGTGATTTGATTATCCAATTGATATAAAAAATGCCCAAATCTATAATCTACCATTAAAATCAAGAAAAAATGTATTAAAATGCCATAAAATGAACATATAAAGCAGCATTATAACCTAAATATAAGTGTTTACAATAAATATTCAAACAAAATAAAGATTAATTGATTATGGATTGAGATTGCTTAGCAAAGACTCAGATTATGGACAACATGATGTTGAATTGAAGACTTGATCAATGATAGCATGGAATTATTGATTATATTGGCATGGAGGTCTTATGGCTTCATATATTATTTTGGACATGGATGATGGGTTGTTTTTAAATAGTCTATAGAGGGAATATCAATGGCCAATATTCAAATTTCGGATGAAGAGGATCAATGGTAGAGGATTATCCAAGGAATTAAAATTTCATTAGGAGCTCATAGAATAGAGGCTTATATAAAGGAGGGGCTAAGGTAGAGAGGATTATATAATTATATAATTATATAATACATTATGGGGATAAGCAAGATTAGTAGGTGATTAGATGGGTGATTAGATAGATGTTTAAGGACAAGGGATGTATGAGAGCCTAAGAATAGACTAGGGTAGGTGGGATTTGAATTTAAAATTCCAATATAATGGATAAGTGGGATTCATCAATGGATAATATATTATTATAATAATTAATATATTTTTTCGGTTGGGATAAGGTTAGTGGATGAAGAATAATGAATGGAGATGTTATATAAATGACTATAGGGGGTGATATTAGGACATAATTAAAAGGGATAAATGATATTAGATGAGATAAGTGAAATTAGTGTCAACTAATAGTAATATTAGTGATGATAAGTGAAGCAATAAAATTTGGATGTATGAATTTTTCCCATCTTTAAAAAGGCATTGTGAGTGGACAAAGTGGAAGGAGCACTAGTATTTCAAATAAAAACCATTTCATGGTTTCATGTTGGTGGACACATGATGTTAGTGATTATGATGCATCCTTGAGGGGACATGTGGGGAAGAATGAGATGGATGGCCACTAAAAAGAGTAAATAAGGTGTAGGATTAAATGAAGAGATAAGGGTATGGGATATTATATTTGAAATAGATAATGAAGGAGATGAAAGTAATCTAAGTAGTGAGTTACAAAGTGATGATGCCACTAGGAAAGACATATGCACATGGAGTGAAAATGATCATGTCACACTAATCAAGTATAATAAATTGTAACAAGATGATGATAGGATAAAAGGACACAAGATTTCCACATATCATAAGGATGCATGCAAGGGAGGGATACAATCCAGGATAAGATAATGATTTGATAAGATAAATCGATGGGTGTAGCTCAAAGTTGAAGTAGAGTGATATGATGATAAAGATAAGAGAGAATAAATGATTTGATTAAGTGAATAAAATATGAAATGGAAGTATTGGAATGAAATTCACTAGATCAATGAGCCATAATGATGATACCCCTAGCAAAGACACATACAAGAGAGAAAAAGATGATAAATTTATGATCGTGGTCATACCCCAATCAAGGGAGAAATTTACAAACTTTAAATAATGAATCGACCAATCAATGATAATGGATGGCTCATGGAAGAAAATATGGAAGTTGTGATTTGTCAGGCCTAATCTACAGGTGTGGGAAATTAACAAAAATATTAAGGATTTGATTACAAGGATGGTGATTGATCAAGACAGTGATGGATTGATATTATATCTCAAGAATATGATGTAAAACTTAGGTATGATGAGGGATAATAGATATGTAATGATGAATGATGGGTAAAGAGGAGAGAGTATCCAAGTTGACCTTAAACATGTTATGTGGCTAAGCATTGCCAACATAGCTTTAAAATACCTCAGGTAAATGTAGTTTAGACTAGATGATAGATGATAAGATAGACTAGACAAGGATGATGATGATGATGATGATGATGATGATGATGATGATGATGATGATGGTGGTGGTGGTGGATGTTAGACATGTTAGTTATTATATAGAGGATCTGACTTAGATTTTAGACATGAAGATAAAAATATTAAGGAAAATGATTAGATATGATATATTAGATGTTGATGACTAGAGAGATGATAAATGAGTGACTATAGGATATAGACATGATGATAAATGAATTGGAGGAATAATTAGATATTAGATGAGTGGATTGGGATGATTGAATTGATGATAAGATTAAGATGATTTAATATATTATGAGAAATTACCAAGCCAACATTACTATAATAAGGTTAATCATAGTCTAGGCAATTTGATGTACATATAAATTTAGGTAGCATACCCCATGATATAAGTATGACCAAGAGGACATTGTGGAAAAGTACACAAAAAGGAGTAAATAACAAACTTTACATCATTAAGGGCACCTAAAATCATTATTTTAACTTTTGGTGTCATCATAGCATCCTTGTTTATTTCCCAATAGACAAAAGGATACATGATGAAATACTAACACACATAAGTATCTACATGCAGTGTCATAATGACTTACCCTATGGTCTTGATGAGATTCGACAAGATGTTTGACCAAGTGATGAGTTAGGCTAAGTTGAGCATAATGATGTAATGTGAATTTAGATTAAGGATAAGAAGTAGGACACTTTATGGAATCATAGTAGACTAGTGACTTGGATTAGGATAAGGTTATGGATAAGGACTTGGGTGCTAAGATTAGGACATAGAACAAGACAAGATGACAAAATGGTAAGACCACTAGGAAATAAGGTAAGGTTGGATGACATATACAACTTAGGACATAGGATAGAATGACTAGGATATTAAAGATAATATGACTTAGATGTTTTGGGATTTTATGGATTTTTTATTTTTAGGGTTTTTGGGATATGTATGTACACTATATACAAGGGATTGCAATAAAATGGAATACAAAGCCTAGAAACCAAGATAATGATGGATGAAATGTTGGAATAATGGATGGGATGACAAAAGGATGAGAGTGATGTTGAAAAGGGGGTGAGGACTAAGGGATAATGGACTAGGGATCACCAATGACCACATCATGAAATAATCAAATATTTAATTACCCAAGTGTCCATTGGAGGATATGTGAGGATTATTCTATAAAATTTCTCAATACATATTTTGCTTCTTTATGAAGGTCAAGACTAGAAGAAAGTAGGGATACAATAGGATGCACAATATGGTGGCAAATAATGCATAGGAACAATGAAAAAATGGATAAGATATGGATGGAATATTATGTAGATGATATGGATTTTTCCCCAAAGTGTTGAGGTACAATGAAAAAAATATATTATTTTACCATGATGCTAGAAACCAATTTTCATCATGGTACATACCCAAGGCACTAGAAGACTAGTTTTCACCATTGGAAGATTGATTTTTTAAACTTTTTTTTTAATTTTATTTTTTTGAATTTTTTGATGGCATTTTGATTTATTAGAATTTGGTAAGATGTAACATTCAAATATTTTCACCATCTTTATCCATTACTATTCTAAAGATGTGTGATTCTAGGATCATGTTGTCAATGTTGGATGTATAGATGTCCTTATGACCTTAAATGTTTTTTGATTGAGACATATCTAGACATATAGAATAAGTGCCTTCATCATCCCTATAAGAAATAATATTTCTTGGGAAGGTGATGTGAGGTATGGATTGGATTATATCTTGATGTTTATGGGGGTGTATTAAAATTGAATGGATGGTAAGATAATGATAAGAAGGTGTGGTGGGTGTTTGAGAATTATGATTATCATTCACACAAATCATTATAAATGTTTGACATTATATATTTTATTGGTTCCACATGAAAAAATATTGTAGAAGATTTAATATTCTTTGACTTTTTGATTCATCTTTGATCTGATTATTTGAAGGATTATCAACCATTTTGATACTACTTTCAACATTGTTTTGATTTTTAAAATGGATTATATTTTGACTATCCCCTAGTTCTTAACATTGGGATTCACTAGACAAGATTGATATTTGGATTTATATATGATGATTATATTAAATTTTATGGTCCCCTAGTATGTTAAATAGGGTTTCACTAGAGGAAGACACCTTTTGACTAGGCTAATGATTTAACTTTTCTTGATTTTTCCTTATTGAATCAAAGGTGATTTGATTATTATGCAAAAATTTGTGAATATGATCTTATAATTTTATGTTTGTGTCACATGGTATGTTACTTAGAGAAGAATCCAATGATGTATGTTTCTTTTCATCCCTACGGATGGAAGTGATTAAATGATCATTGATAGGAACAAATGGGTTTATAATGGATGAAGGTGGGGGAGATGGTATGATGATGTGAATGAGTGGTGAGTGGGTAGCATGGTCCTCATAAGGGTTCCTATGAGACCAATTTTCAACATTAGAGAAAATATCCTCAAGATATACAAAAGGATCACTAATACTACATGCATTTGATGTGTGATCAGATCCACTCTGACTATATTCAGTAGATAGATTTTTTAAGAACTCTATTATAACATCATCATCCTAGTTGGGATAAAAAAATTCTTGGTGATTCATCATCATCATCTAAATTAGAGGCATCTTCAAAATTGAAATCATAATAATTATATTCTATAATATCTGTTAGGGATGATGTTTCTAATGAGGAATATGATTTAGATAATATTGAACATGATCTTGATGTCGATAACACTTGTATTGACTCTGATGTTGATTCTGATAAGGGTCTCAATGATGTTGATGATTCAATGTTGGTAATAGAGTAATTTTTATTCACAACTAACTTCTCAACATGGGTTTTTTAATGCAATGATGGGGAGTTAATGGATTTGACAAATATGGGTCCATGGAAGGATTCATGAGAGAATGGAGTACTACATTCATAGGAAAAGGACTCATCTTCGATGGAGGATTTATCAAAGATGGGGGGACCATGGAAGATGGATGTGGTTTCTTGAACTTGGATTACAAAGGGATGGGCTTGATTGTGATCAGATGTTGAATCTTTGCAGTCCTCTTCATGTTCAATTAGTGATGTAGACTCATCTATTTCATTTTTTATTTCAATATCACCATGATCGATGAGGTTTTGGACATAATTTTGTAAATTATGATATTGATTATTGGTATGCCCCTAGGCTTATTTATATATAATAATGGTTAGATTTATACATGTAGACATCCAATTCTTAACACTATTTGTGTTGAAATTGTCAATCTTACTTGAATTGCACTCAAATGCACATTTTAGGTCAAAATCAATAAAACATGCTAAATGGTTCGAAATTGTCATTTACAAGTGCCAACTTAGGTAAAAGTATCCTTTTTAACACTTAGATTCATGCCCTTAAGGATATGATCATATTTCCTCATCCAAGTGGGACAATGGAAACATCTCTCTTGTTGTGGGTGATAATTTCACTGATATGAATCTCTAGATAAGGGGATAGCTCCCCTTGATGCACCTTTAAATCTATCTCTAACTTATAAATTATGTATGAAAAGGGTTAAAAAAACAAATAATAAAAAAAGTGGTGATGCACCAATGTATAATGTCCTCCCAATTGACTGAAACCACTACATAAAGACAAACAAGGTGTTTCTCCCACAAGACTCACAACTCAAGATTCATTACTACATCAATGTTTCATATGCTAGATTCAAGAAGGTATATGATTCTTAGGAAGGGAATGAATGGTTCCAAATGGGGACACAATCATGTACCATTTCTAGGATATCTCTACACTTAGAAAAGAATGCTAGCAAAGCCCTACAATAATCTCCTTTCTACAAATTGGTAGACCATCAAGAGTACAAGCTAGAAAATATAATATTTCACTAGATTAGACCAAAAAGATTCAAGTAATTACTCAATATTACAGCATATGAGTGGTAACAACACTTGCATATTTCTTCAAGATTTCTTCAAGTACAAATTTGGCTAGAGTTTTCCCAATAATTAGTAGAGGTTGCTCAAAGAGCTGAAAGAATGTATGTATGCATATATATATATATATATATATATATATATATATATATATATATAGCTTTTGAGAAATGAATCAAGTAAGGGAAGTCCAAAGGTCACTCAAACATATGTCACCTTGATAATATCAATTATAATTGAATTTGAAAGAGAATTGAGATGAGTCATTCCATGTCAAGAGGTATACTTGTCCAAAACAAGTCATCAGAACGATAAAATGTGGCACAAAACCTCCAAAATTTTCATAGGTAACTACCTCCATCATAAACCATCTAGGATCATTTGAAACTTACAACGGGGAAATTGAAACATAGCAATGCTCAATGGACATGAGACTCATCACAATAGTTAGATAATACCCTTCCAAACTACCAACCATCCTATGGATGCCTATGTTCATTGATTTTATGGGAGCTCTTTGGTTTGATCAACTTTTAACAATGACCTAAACCATCAACCTATATATTATTCACTTGTTTTTCCTACACCAAATGCTTAGGATCTTTCCTTTTGTTACCAACATATTTACTCTCAAGCTCCTACCAAGCTTTTTTAACTCCAACAACTATTTTTTGTAGTTTAAAGTTGACGTTTGTGAGGCCATCACCTTCCTTATTCCTTTGAAACATTTTCCTCAGACTTAAGTTTCTTTCAAAAATTTTGGTGAACCTATCCTTCAAACTTTCTCCTGAATAAATGATTGGAACAATCTTTTTGAAATAAATCTTTTGGGCTTTCCCAGGCTTAATTTTCATATACTTTTTGACTTGAGTAATTCCTTTGGATAAAAAGTCTGAAAGAATTATGCCTTAGTTCTTTTTCAATGTGGAATTTTTTTTAAAGAATTCCTTCAAGTTTTTTTTTGTCCTTTAGAAATATTGAAAGTGTCACTTTTGGCTTTATGTTTGGTTCACTTAATTGTGGAGGGGTACGCTTTGAAAACATTTCAAAGGACCATTTTTCCAAAAAAGTACAATTTAGAAAGATTGTAGAGTGTCCCTCAAAAAAGATGAAGTGCCCTTTGAGAAAATAAAAATGACCCCTTCAACTTTTTTAAATGGTCCCTTAGCCCAAAAAAGGTCCTTTAGGGAAAATTTTTTAGACAAAATATCCAAAACAATTAATGTCACTTAAACAAAAAACCGAAAACAAAAACTCTAAAAGAATGAACACTTGTACTTTTATTGCAAGATTTGTACAAAACTTCTCCACTGAAGGAATTCTACATGATAGTAACACTTGAATTTGAAGACTAGGATAAATCTAAATTGAATGACCAAGCTCAAATGACTAAGTCTAGAAATGTTTTTAAAGCAAGTCTTTGAACATGAATAATTTTATCTGTGCTTTGGTGAAGGAACTTTTTCTTAATACAGAAGAAATTTGAACTAGGATAAGCCAACCCACATGCTTAGGTTCGTCTACAACTATTGTGCATGTAAGATCTGGAACTTTGAAAATTTTCTTTAAACTCTACTCAAACCTATTAGAATAACTCAAAGAAATTAAAAGGACCTAGACAACAAATTGATCAAAGATAACATCATTCATATTATGTTTAATAAACTTGATATCACACTATGACATGATATTTACCCCTAAGAATTCTAAAGGTTAAATTTTCAAATAGGGGTGGCCAATTTGGACCTGAAGGGCCAAAATTTGGTCATCAAGTTGGTCACTCATAGGGGTAGTATGATTGCTATACCAACTAGACCAATAGCCTTATTAGTCTAATGGGATTATGGAATCATCTAAGGATTAAAATAAATAAGAAACCTTGATCATGATTCAAGACAAGACAACTAGTTACCACCTCAAAACACATAAAGGAAAGAACAAATACACATGAAGACCAAAGTAAACACACCTATTATACTAAGAACTTAGGAGAATTGAGCATAGTGTTAAGAAAAATAATTATGTATAGCTAAATAGGTATGCTCTTCCCCCTCATGGATCAAAGGGGAAAATTGAAAATCCTCTCACATCATGGCATAAAGGATTGGATGAGTTAAGAAGCCTTTTGTCTCTTATCATTTCTACCTCCATGCTTCTCATAAAGTCTACCAACCTTATTGGCATGATGCTCGTTAAGAACTAAGCAAATCCAAACAATCTCACCAAGGAAATGAAATCTTCTTGTACATTATCACTTGCTTCATGTTGATGCGCATTAACTTTCTCATGATTAACTCCCATCCTCTCTATAGGCATGATCTTAAAAGGATTTAATTCTTGTTCATTAGAAACTTTAGGCCAATATGATTTTTCTTCAACATTTAAGAGGTAATGAGTTCCTTCTAGAGGTGATATCTTCTCTTGATGACTTCAAATATATCATTCTCATATTCAAAAACCTCTTGAAATGGTAAATTTGAAAACTTGTTTCTCCCTTGCATACATACTTGAGTTCCAATTCCACCTTCTCCATCTTTGACTAGCTAATAGTTTCTTTGAAGAGTAGTATGGCCTGATCTAATGACTTCAAAAAAGTCATCTAAAGTCTGATCAATAACCTCTCCTAGTCCATCCATAGTATCTTGAAAAGTAAGAAAAGAATCAATGATCATTTCTTCCTCATAAACTATGGAGGAAAAATCTTGTGAATTGTCTTTTTATTCACCAAGAAGGGTTCATATGATGAACTCCTCCTCATAATTAGTCACATAGTTTTCTTGATCAACCATGAATTGAGCATATTCCTCATCACTTTCTTCTCTCAAAATAGGCTCTTCAACACAAATAAAGCATTCTCTATTATAATCTAAATAAGAAGACTCAATACAAGAATTTACCTCCTCTTCATCACTTAAGGCCTTTTGAGAGTTTTTAATTTGCATTTCAGCTACCATAATCTAATTTCCTAGATCAAGGGCTATAGGATCTTCAATTTCTCGCTTAATGATGTCAAGACTAGGAATCTTGAAATATGATTATTTAGACCAATGAGGATGCCAAGGAGGTATATATTTTTCAAGTAAGATTTCATTTTCCTTTTCAACCAGCTACTCCTCTTTTGGTTCCCACACCATAGGTCCATCAAGGCAAAGGTTGATAGGATGACGACATATGGAACTAGTTGGTGGAGGTGGGATAGAGATCTCATGATCAGATTTAGAATACAAGATAAGATGATCTTTGGGAATCTCTTGAGGAAGTGGAGATAGGGTGTGTTTAGGCATAAGATCTTCTTTTGAGTCTAAACACTCCATCTCACCTTGACTTAGTAGCTTCATTTATCTTCTAACTCCTCTATATTCTTGGTAAGGTCTTCTTGGAGAAGTCTAGAGTTGGTAGGAATCATCATGAATATGGGGAGTACATAAGGGATATCATGTAATATAGGAATATTCTTACAGGACGGTGAGAGGGACATGCAAATAAGTAACTCCACTTTCCACTTCACACTCTTGGAAAATAATCTTCTCTTCTTTCTTGCCCCATGACTTCACTAATTTTTTATAGATCATGATCTTAATATTGGAACTATCTTCTTGAGGAAAGGTATGGGAGGTTTGTATGGGGTCAAACTTTTCTTCAATTTCATATTCTTTGATGTGACTCTTCTTCTCTTTCCTTTCCCAATACTCAACTACCTTACTCTAGTTTAGAATGCCAAAATTAGAAATCTCCTTTTGAGGTGGTGATGAAATATGAGAGGGTAATGAGGGTTTGGAATCTAATTCCTTCACTACTAACTAGGATTGTTGCATATGCAAATTTTCTAATTCAATCTGTCTATCAAGATTTGCCTCAAACATAGGATTTCTCCTTTGAACTCTCTCATCCAAATGATTGGGAAAAGAATGAATTTGATAGGCTTCGTTTGATGCATAATTAGAGTTCATGTATGATTGATAGGAAACCTGAGGAAGTGAATATGAAGGTTGATACACTTAGTAAGGATACCTCTCATGAATGCTCAACTTATATTCCAAGGATGCAATCAAACCACTCACATCAAGCATCTCACTTGTGAGCCTTTGCAAATTGGCTCTCTCAAAAGGAACCCATTCTTTCTTGACCAATTCCAATGTATTTCTCACTTGATTTATGGAATGATTAGGAATATTTTGACCTCATCTTCTTTGAGTATCAAGATCTAGCATATAGTTTTCATATCTCTAGAGTGCTTATTTGAAGGAGGAGATGGGTTGATTGTAAAAAAGAGTCAATTGACTAGGAGTAAAACATTGAGAAGGCTACCTATATCAATTATGTTTAGCACAGGTAACTCCCAATTGTTATAAACCACTACTTAAAGATAAACAAGGTGTTTCTCACACAAGACACACAACTCAGGATTCATTACTACATCAATGTTTTATATGCTAGATTCAAGAAGGTATATGATTCTTAGGAAGGGAATGAATGATTCCAAAGAGGGATACAATCATGGACCACTTCTAGGATATCTCTAAACTTATAAAATAATACTAGAAAATAACTACAACAATCTCCTTTTTGTAAATTGGTAGACCGTCAAGAGTAAAAGCTAGAAAAGACAATCTTTCACTAGACTAGACCAACAAGATTCAAGTCATTACTCAATATTATAGCATATGAGTGGCAACAACAATTTTATATTTATTCAATAGTTATTCAAGTATAAATATAAGTAGAGTTTTCCCAATAATGAATGAAAGTTTCTCAAAGAGCTGAAAGAATGCATATATATAGCTTTTGAGAAAGGAATCAAGGGAAGTCTAAAGGTCACTCAGACATGTGTCACCTTGGGAATATAAATTGAAATTGCATTTGAAATATGGTGAGATGATTCATGTCATGTCAAGAGGTCTACTTGTCTAAAAAAATTCATGAAAATGCTAAAAAGTGGTGCAAAACCTCTAAAATTTGCACAAGTAACTACCTTCATCATAAACCATCTAGGAGCATTTGAAACTTAAAATGGGGAAAATGAAACATAGCACTACTCAATGGACATGAGACTCATCACAACATTTAGAGAATACTCTTCCTGATTTCTAGCCATCCTATGGACACTTGTGTTCGATGATTTCATGGGAGCTCTTTAGTTTGATCAACTTTCAATAATGACCCAAACCATCAACTTGTATATTATTCAATTATTTTTTCTACACTAAATTCTTGGGATCTTTCCATTTGTTACATCCATATTTTCACTCAGGTTCCCACCAAGTATTTTTTGACTCTAATGGCTAATTTTCATAGTTCAATATTGATGTTTATGGGGCCATCACCTTCCTTATTCCTTCAAAACATTTTCCTTGGACTTAAGTTTATTTTGGACTTTTTGTTGAACCTATCCTTTGAACTTTCTCCTGAAGAAATCATTTAGACAATATTTCTAAAAGAAATCTTTTGGGCTTTCCAGGCTTGATTTCCACAAACTTTTTGACTAGAGTAATTTCTTTGGACAAAATGTTTGAAAGAATTACACCTTAGCTCTTTTTCAATGCGAGAAATTTTCTTGAACAAATTCTATGGATAATTTTTTTTGAAAGAATTCCTTTGGGATTTTTGTTTGGTCCTTTATAAATCTTGAAAGTGTCCTTTTAGCTTTGTGTCTGATTCACTTCATTTTGGAGGGGTATCCTTCAGCAACTTTACAAATGACCATTTTTCTAAAAAAAGTACCTTGTGAAAGGATTACAGAGTGTATTTTGAAAAAGATGAAGTGCCCTTTGGGAAAATTAAAATGACCCCTTCAACTTTTTTAAATGGTCCCTTACCCCTAAAAAAGTCTTTCAAGGAAACTGTTTTGGACAAAATGTCTGAAATAATTTCTGACACTTAAACAAAAACCCAAAATAAAAACTCTAAAAGAATGAACACTTGTACTTTTATTATAGGATTTGTATATAATATCTCTTCTAAAGGAATTATACATAATAGGAAGACCTTAGGTTGAAGACCAAGGAAAAATTGAAGTGAATAAGCGAGCTTGAATTAATAAGTCAAGAAATGTTTTCGAAGTAAGTCTTTGAACATGAACAACTTTGTGTGTGCTTTGATGAAGGACCTTTTATTTAGTACACAAGAAATTTGAACTAGGATGAGCACACCCACATGCTCAACTTCCTCTACAACTACTACATGTGCAAGATCTAGCACTTTGAAAATGTTCTTTAAACTCTACTCAGACCTGTTACCATGACTCAAAGAAAGTAAAAGGACCTAGACAACAAATTGATCAAAGATAACAACATTCATAGTACATTGAATATACCTAAGATCACACTATGACATGATATTTACACCTAAAATATATAAAGGCCAAATTTTCAAATAGGGGTGCCTAATTTTGACCTAAAGTGCCCAAATTTGGTAAACAAATTAATGACTTATAGGGGTATGCTTGCTATACTAACTAGACTAGTATCCTTATCAGTCTGATGGGCTTATGGATTCATCTAAGGACTGAAATAAACAAGAAACCTTGATAATGATTTAGGACAAGATAGCTTGTTACCAACTCAAAACACATAAGGGAAAAAACAAATGTACATGAAGACCAAATCAAACACACCTATGCTACTAAGCACTTAGGAGAACTAAACATAGTAGAAAGAAAAATAATTATGTATAGCTAACCAAGTGTGCTCTTCTCCCTCATGGATTAAAGGGGAAAATTTAAAATTCTCTCACTTCATGGCATGAAGGATTGGATGAGTCAAGAAGCCTTTTATCTCTTACCATTTCTACCTCCATGCTTCTCACAAAGTCTACCAACCTTACTGGCATGATGCTCATTAAGAACCAAACAAAGCCAAATAATCTGACAAAGGAAATGAACTCTTCTTGTACATGATCACTTGCTTCATGTTTTTTCCCATTCACTTTCTCATGATAAACTCCCATCATCTCTATAGGCATGTTTTCAAAAGGATTGAATTCATGTTCATTAGAAAATTTAGGCCAATGTGATCTTTCTTCAACCTTTAAGAGCTGATGAGATCCTTATAGAGGGTGATATCTTCTCTTAATGACTTTAAATATATCACTCTCAAATTCAAAAACCTCTTGAAAGGTTAAATTTGAAATCTTCTTTCTTCTTTCTCATATGCACAATTGATATCTTCCTTAAAGAGGAGTATAGCCTACTCCAATGACTTCAAATAAGTCATCCAAAGTCTGATCAAGAACCTCTCCTAGTCCATTCATCGTATCTTTCAAAGTAAGAAAATAATCAATGATCATTTTCTCCTCATCAAGTATGGAGGTAAAATCTTGTGAATTGTCTTTTTGTCCACCAAGAGGGGTTCCTATGATAAACTCCTCATAATCAGTCACACAATTTTTTTGATCAACCATGAATTAAGCATATTCCTCTTTTTTTGCTTCTCTCAAAATAGGCTCTTCAACAAAAAGCAAGTATTCTCTATTATCATCCAAACAAGAAGACTCAATACAAGAATTCACCTCTTCTTTATCACTTAAGGACTCTTGAGAGTTTTCAATTTGTATTTTAGTTACCATAATCTAATTTCATTGATCAAGTGCTGCAAGATCTTTAACTTCTTTCTTAATGATGTCAAGACTAGGCATCTTGAAATCTGATGATTTATCCCAATGAGGCTACCAAGGACGTATATATTTTTCAAGTAAGAGTTCATTTTCCTTTTCTACTAGTTTTTCCTCTTTTTTTCACCACACCATAGGTCCATCAAGGCAAAGGTTGATAGGATGAAAACACAAGGAGCTAGTTGGTGGATGTGGGATATAGATCTCATGATCAGATTTAGAATGCAAGATAGGAGACTATTTGGGAAGATCTTGAGGAAGGGGATGTGGGGTTTGTTTAAGAATAGTATCTTCTTTTAAGTCTAAAACTTCCATCTCACCTTGACTTACCAACTTTATTTTTTCTTCTAACTCCTCTATCTTCTTGGTAAGGTCTTGTTGGATAAGTCTTTCTTGGAGTTGGTAGGAATCATAATGAAGATGGGGAGTACATAAGGGTTGACATGGACTATAGGAAGATTCTTTAGTAACGGTGAGAGGGACTTCCAAATAATTAACTCCACTTTCCACTTCACACTCTTGGACAACACTCTTCTCTTCTTTCTTACCCCATGAATCCATTATTTTATTCCAGCTCATGATATTAGGATTAGAACTCTCTTCTTGAAGAAAGGTATGGGAGGTTTGTATGGGGTCAAACTTTTCTTCAATTTCATATTCTTTGACAATAATCTTCTTCTCTTTCATTTCGCAAGACTCAACTAACTTACTCCAGTTTGGAATGTTAGAATTAGAAATCTCCTTTTGAGGTGGTGATGTATTCTGAGAGGGCAATGAGGGTTTGGAATCTACTTCCATCACTACTTACATGGACTATTACATATATATATTTTCCAATTCAATTTACTTGTCAATATTTACCTTGAACACATGATTTCTCTTTTTAACTCTCTCCTCCAAATGATTGGGAAAAGAATGAATTTGATAGGCTTAGTTTTACTCATAATTAGAGTTCATGTATGACTGATAAGAAACTTGAGGAAGTGAATATGAAGTTTGATACACTTGGTAAGGCCACCTCTCACGAATGCTCAACTTGTCTTCCAAAGATGCAATCAAACCACTCACATCAAGCATCTCACTTGTGAGCCTTTACCAATTGGCTCTCTTAAAAGAAGCCCATTCTTTCTTGACCAATTCCAATGCATTTATCACTTGATGGATGGAATGACTAGGAATATTTTAACCACATCCTTTTTGAGTATCAAGATCTAGCATATAGTTCTCATATCTCAAGAGTGCTTATTTGAAGGAGGAGATGGACTGATTGGAAAAAAGACTCGATTGACTAGGAGGAGTAAAACATTGAGAAGGTTGATTATAAGACCAATACAAGTGATGACAGGGCTGAAAATGGTCATGTTGTGACTAACCAAGGACTTGTCCATATTGGTATGGGATGGTATGAGCTTGAATTGTCACACCAACTTGTAAAGAGAAAAAATCATAAATATAGGTAGCCATGAAAGTTCATTTCTAATAAGAACATAAATAAAAACATTACCAAAGTTATTCAAGGAACACTTGGGTTGTTTAACTAGCTAATATGTCTGTAGAGTTGTCATTGATGCTTGGAAAAAATCCTCCAAAGGGTGATGTGTTGAAGGACAACACCAAAAATCCTCTAACTCTTGGAACAAGATTCCCATCAAGCATGCCAAAAATTGTTGACACTTAGATTCACACCCTTGAGGATATGCTCAACTCTCCTCATCCAAGTGGCACAATGGAAACATCTCTCTTGTTGTGGGTGACAATTTCATTGAGATGAATCTCTAGATAAGGGGATAACTCCCCTTGATGCACCTTTAAAGTTTTCTTTAACTTATCAATTGTGTATGAAAAGGGTTAAGGAAAATAAAAATGAAACCAAGTGCTGATGCACCAATGTATATTATCCTTCTAATTGAATGAAACCACTACTTAAAGACAAATAAGGTGTTCTCACACAAGACTCACAACTAAAGATTCATTACTACATCAATGTTTCATATGCTAGATTCAAGAAGGTATATGATTATTAGGAAGGGAATGAATGCTTATAAAGAGGGATACAATCATGAAACACTTCTAAGATAATCATAAACTTAGAAAATAATACTAGCAAAGAACTTAAAAAATCTCCTTTCTACAAATTGGTAGACCATCAATAGTACAAGATAGAAAAGATAATCTTTCACTAGACTAGACCAACAAAATTCAATTCATTAATCAATATTATATAATATGAGTGGCAAAAACACTTGTATATTTATTCAAGAGTTCTTTAAGTACAAATATAGATAGAGTTTTCCCAATAACTAGTGGAGGCTGCTCAAAGAGCTGAAAGAATGCATATATATATATATATATATATATATATATATATATATATATATATATATATATATATATATATATATATATTGAGAAAGGAATCAAGGGAAGTCCAAAAGTCACTAGGACATGTGTCACCTTGATAATATCAAATAAAATTACATGTTAAAGAGGGATGAGATGATCCATGCCATGTTAGGAGGTCTAATTGTCCAAAATAAGTCATGACAATGGCAAAAAGTGGTGCAAAACCTCCAAAATTTGCACAGGTAACAACCTCCATCATAAACAAACTAAGAGAATTTGAAACTTATAATGGGGAAACTAACACATATCACTTCTCAATGGACATGAGACTCATCATGATAGTTAGATAATACCCTTCCTAACTTCCAGCCATCCTACTGACACATGTGTTCATCAATTTCATGGGAACTCTTTGGTTTTATCAACTTTTAATAATGACCTGAATCATTGACTTTTCTACTATTTACTTATTTTGCCTACACCAAATTCTTGGGATCTTTCCATTTTTTACCTCCATATTTACCCTTAGGTTCCCACCAAGATTTTTTTGAATCCAATGTCTATTTTCTATAGTTTAAATTTGATGTTTATGGGGCCATCACCTTCTTTATTCTTTTGAAACATTTTCCTCAGACTTATGTTTCTTTTGGACTTTTTGGTGAACCTATCCTTGAAACTTTTTCCTAAAGAAATCATTCATAAAATCTTTATAAAAGAAATCTTTTAGGATTTCCTGAGCTTAATTTCCATTAACTTTTTGACTTGTGCAATTCCTTTGAACAAAAAGTCTAAAAGAATTATGCCTTACTTCTTTTTCAATGCAGATAATTTTCCCAAAAAAAAATTGTGGATAATTTTTTTGAAAGAATTCCTTTGGGATTTTTATTTTGTCCTTCAAAAATCTTTAAAGTGCCCTTTTAGATTTGTGTTTGGTTCACTTCTTTGTGGAGGGGTATCCTTTAGAAAATTATCAAAGGACCATTTTTATGAAAAAGTACTCTTTGGATGGATAGCAGAGTGTCCTTCAAAAAAGATGAAGTGCCCTTCAGGGAAATGAAAATGACCCCTTCAACTTTTTAAAATGGTCCATTAGCCCGAAAAAGGTCCTTCGAGGAAATTATTTTGGAAAAAATGTCTGAAAATTTTTATCACACTTAAACAAAAAACCCAAAACAAAAACCTTGAAAGAATGAACACTTGTACTTTTATTGTGGGATTTGTATGGAACATCTCCTCTAAAGAAATTTTACATAATAAGAAGACCTGAAGTTGAAGACCAAGATAAACTTAAAGTGAACAATTGAGCTCAAATGACTAAGTCTAGATATATTTTTGAAGCAAGTATTTGAACATAAATAACTTTGCTTGTGCTTCAGCGAAGGACCTTTTTCTTAGTACATAGAAACTTTTATCTAGGATGAGCAAATCCACATGCTCAGCTTCCTCTGTAATTATTGTGCATGAGAGATCTGGCACTTTGAAAAGGTTCTTTAAACTCTACTTAGACCTATTAGCATGACTCAAAGAAAGTAAAAAGACCTATAAAACAAATTGATCAAAGCTACCAACATTTATATTACATTGAATAAACCTAAGATCACACTATGACATGATATTTAACCTTAAAAGATCTAAAGGAAAAATTTTAAAATAGGTGTTTTGACCTAAAGGGCTAAAATTTGGTCAAAAATCCCTAAATGAGGCAATGTAATTTATGGGCCAGCTAACTTTCATCAATTCATTTCGAGTCAAAATGATGATTTTGCATTTTTGTGATATGGATCACTCTTTTATTCTAATTCATTGGTACACATCATCTACCTTTGTTATTTCATATTGGTAACATCCTAAATGTGAATATGATTACAATGCATTTAAAATCACCTTCCAATTCTTATTGAGTCAAATTATGACTGAATAATATGACTTTTTGACCATTTTGATTAATTGAGGGCTAATTTTTGAATAATTGCATAAATGTTGATTAACCTTGTTTAAGGTTAATTAATCCAAATCAAGATCTTAAGTGGATTTTCCATGAGAGTTGTTGAATATCTATTTTTGGAAATTGATTTCTAATAACTACATCATTAGGTGACATCATTCCTTGGGATGACATCCCTAGGCCATAAATGCCATAAATATTAGGATTATGGGTCACCCATGCCTACTTGAAGCCTCCCATGGCTATTTAATGTCCATTCTTCCAAGGCCATTATGAACATAATTATGTATTTAATTCCAAATATTGAATTAATCCTTAACCACACATCTTCATCTCAAGATGGATGGTTCAGGTTGATTCTAGTCATTCTTGAAAATCTATAAATAGAGAGGCCATGGACATCATTTTTAACCTTGAATATTGAAAAATTATAATGTTAAATTGTTTCCATAATCCTTTGAATTTGATTATTGATTTTGTTTACAAGCTTCATTGATAGGCTAGTTTGGTGATTCTAAATCATGAGCCTAGGTTTTATGGAGTGTTCTCGAGACATTGGAGGAGTTTGCCACCATTGTTGATAAAGATAAGGATGCTTGATCAAGGGAGAAGATGATTTTGATATGATTTTGAAGAATGGATTCACTTGGGAAGGTATATATTTGTTACATTCTTTCACTTGTCTTTCATTTTCATTAATAATTCCCACATGAATAGATAGGCTTAATTTAATTTGTTCTTATGCATTCTTCCTTTAGTTTATTGGACTAATATTTGACTAATCATTTAATGTAATCCTCTCTACATTTTAGCATGCTCAGTGGGATAATATGCATCCCACACATGAAGAAGATCATTATGCAACTTTAAAATCTTCATTTGGATTATTAAAACTCTTGAAATTTGTTTTTTTTTACTTTATTTTGCCAATTTTCTTTGTCATGGGTTTACACAGTCAACCATCGATGATCAGTTCAACTACCAATAGTCAGTGCAATCCCCGATGGTTACTTTCAACTATCAATGGTTAGGTATAACCATCAATGGTCATTGTGTTTTTTTTAATATACCTGAGAGTTAATAGACCATTTTAGAATTCTTGGTTTGGGGTCATACACACTCTATTTTTGATGATTATTTTTTTAAAAGCACATGTTTTCTCCTAAATTCTTAGAATCTGACATTATTTTAACTTCAAGTTTCATATATTTTTCACAAAAAATTTAAAATCTCTTTAAATGTTTTTAATCTAACATATTTACTTTTGGGGTAATGTCTTAAGGGTAAATAGGTAACCAACACACTTGGAATTTTTAAAAACATGCTATTAAGACATATTTGGCATGTTTTAAAATGAATTAGGAATCTTGTTTTTGGCTCCTAATGAAACATTTAGGTGCTTAAGTGAATGTTTTTATAATTTATAATTTCAAAGTTACAACTTAAGACCAAGGGGTCAAAAGATCACCACCACATCTTTCAACTTGGTGCTTAAAAATGAACTCACCTTTCCAAGATATTTTTATTCTATTAGTTATTTGATATATTTTGTTTAGAAAAGAGAGGGATGCTATGTATATGCTCTTCCAATTGTCCCCTTTAGGGAACCCATGGAATCAAAAGCACCATTTTGATTGTAAAAATCCTAGTCCAAGGCTTAGAAAGAATGTCATCTAAAGTACTCCCCAAAAACTTGTCATAGTTTGGGTGACCTTGAAAATGACCCTGAAGTCTTTCTTTTTATGTCATTTATTTTTATACAAAATTGAATTTTGAGGGGGACTTCATCACCTCCCACAAGTTCTATAGGGAAGCTTTGACCCAGGGTTTCATCTCACAACATTGACTTCAACCACTCTCACTAAGATCAGAGTTTTGAGTGGTTAAACCACCTTCTAATAATGGAGTTGCACATGGGATGTATCTACACTTTAGACATCGCACCTCACTGAGTGAACAAAAGGATGTAGTGGTTGAAAAAAGGATTAGACCTTTTTGTAAAAAGATAAATATAGTGGACACCTAATTTTTGTGATTTTCTTTTGCATCATTTGGCATGAAAGTCATTATGCAATTGATTCCCGTAGAAATGATCAAAAACTAATTAGTCTTAGTCAACCCCACATTACCATACCCTTCCTAGGATTTGGATGATTATACTTAGTGTATTATGGTCATTTTTACTTGATATGTTTTGAGACTAAAACCTGTTTGTTTATTCATAAGCCATGTCAAAACAATGTATTTATGTTGAGGAGGTTAGCGCTATGTTGTCCAAATCATATCAAACCATTTTGAGCCTTTAAGTCCTTTGAAACATAACATAGATCACATCATTCAAGCATGCTTACATTGTTAGGATTCTTAATTTGTTTCAAGACTTGTTTACTATTTTATTAAAAATTGTATGTTTCAGAACTAGTTACATATGCCATTTAGACCTTGTTTATATGCCATCATGATGTCTACTCTTGTCTGGTTTATTTTGTCCAATATTATTCTTCAATGTTGCATTTTCAATTAAGCTTTTCAATTTTAGATCCAAACATTGATTTATTTTTGTTTAGGCCTTAATTGATGGGACTGATACATAAACCTTTCTCTTTTAGGTTACATAAATTTGATTAAATTATTACCTAATTTTGAACACTATTGATCATTTGTTTGTTTAAACACCTGTCTTCATCATTATTTGTGCCTTTATTTGGATAACACAACCTTTATCCAAAATTATTGGAAATTAGACATTTGATGTTAGGCTATTTTATGCCAAATCTTGGCACAAACCATTTTTGAGATACAAATTCCCCACTCTTTCGACCAAGGTTAAACCTTTTCTTTTTTAAAGATCACTTTTCAAAGTTTGCATAACTCTAAGTGTTTTTATTCTCAGAGATTTATTCATTTAATGTAGATATGTCTAGCTATACTTATGGTATAGTCATAGATAATCCAAGTTATGATAGAATGGCTACACAAAATGACTTGTATGACTTTAGTCAAGACCCATATGGTGACAATATTTTTTGTGAGACATGTTTCCATCCACCTCACAAAAATTAGTCATGGGAACATAGTCAAGATCCAACTTATGATCCAACTCATGATTGGAATGATTGGGTTTATCAAGAAGACTTGGATTCTTTGGCTTATGTGAGTAATCAAACTCCACAACATGCCAGGATCACCATTTTAGGACCTTTTCCTTCAATTTGCATAAGCAACCAATCTAAGAAACATCAAGTTGTTACCATTTTAGGACCTCCTCCTTTGGTTTTCATGAGAAAAAAAACTAAGAAACATATAGTTATTACCATTCTTGGCCCATCACTAGTTTTTGATGAACCTATTGCTGAAGAACCTCCATTTAATGAACCAATTATTTTTGATCCCTTCTTTAATAGTATAATCTTTGGAGAGTCCATTATTTAAACTCAAACCATTGATATTGATAAAGTAAATGTTCTCCACTTTAGAAGTTTTGTGATGATCTTCAAGCCTAAATAAGAACCATTACCTCTTCAAGGGCCATCTTATGAGGATCAAAATGTGTTCAAAATTGATTTTTTGGAACCAATTATGAACCAAAAATGAAATTTCATTATTGAAACACCAATTTTTGTCAAATAAAATTGTGATAAGTTACCTATTCATATGTTACCTATTTTTTAAGAACCTCATCTCCTTGACAAGCTAGTCTCTACAAAGTTATCTCTTGATCTTTTTCCACTCATTAAGGAGTCTCACTTTGACAAACATGATTTTGTTGAGACATCCCTTGAATGGCTCCCTCTCTTTGAGGGGCTTCACTTAGATGAGCCAATCTATGTTGAACCCTTCCAAGATGAATCACTTTTTATTGATCCCATTATTCCATCATAGGCCATTACTTGTCAAAAATTCAACATTCAATAGAACATTATTGAAAAAACCATATCAAATGAAGAATCAATATTCGAGTCAATTTCCATTTTTGAATTGATATTGGATTTAGAATAAAAAATAGAATGAACATCAATTATGACATTGGATTTAGACTCCCTTGCTTCAAAATTAGATTTAAAAATAGATTATAGTATCAGTTGTTACAAAATTGGTTACAATTGCCTTGAAAATCAATTTGAATATATTTTTGATCCTTCTATAGTTTTTAAGGATGATTACTTCAACATCAACACAAGTTCTCCTAGTATTTTCTATGAATATTGTGTTGCCTTTCACCATCCCACCATTATTCCCACCTAACATAACCATTATATTGACATTCTACCTCCCATAAATGTCAACTGGGACCAACAAAATCACACTTTACTGAACTACATCCATGATGACATACCATTTGTAGATTATTAGGGAGAACAAGACCACATTCATTTAAAAGGACAATCTCCTAGTGAAACCTTTTCAAAGGTGATAGGGGATAAGCAAAGATCAAACTCAACATCTTTAAGTGAAACCTTTTTTAATGCACTAGAAGATAATCAAATTCAAATGTTAACATCTCTTTATGAAACCTTCTTGAAGGTGCTATGGAATGGTCAGAACAAATTCATTAGTGAAAACCTCATTGAGGCACCAACAACTAAGCACATTAGTTCTTCACTATTTACTAGAGATAATATCAAAGATCAAATCAAAATAGCTTCCAATCTACAGTCTAATCAGATGGTAACTACTCTTAAGATCAAGTAATAGAATAATCTGGTGGTCCTATCAAGAGCATCTTCAGAGGTCTTTAGCTTTTCCATAACTAAAATTATTTCAAATCTAACATCAATAACATTATGTGTGATTGAAAGTATTAATATTTATTTTTTCCCCATTTATTAAACATTACATTATCACCCACCCATTTATTACCCACTTATATCATTTATCATTGGTAGCACTTTCCTTTATAGAGGCTACAAAGTTATCTTATCTCAAAATTTACAAGAAGCAAAATTGATTGCCAACGAAGATCACAAACACAGATCTAGATCAACAATAAATTTTTAATAGATCAACTTCTCCAAAATGGAATTAGATAGAAAATTGTATAACTTATCATCTCTATTGTCTCGCATATTAACTAGGATGTTCATCTCCCTGTCAGCAAGAACAATATAACAATTTTTCACTTTTTTAATTACCATTCCTCATCTCTTGGGGGTAAACCTATAGACCATTTTTTAGGCATTATTATACCATTTTAATCCATGAACCATGCCATTTGAACTACATTTACTTGAGGTCCTTCAGGGCTATGTAGGCAACACTCAATTTTTATGAAAGTCAGCTCGGTCACCTTTATCATCTCACCATTTTGTGATCAATTATTTCAAATTTGAATGCTTTCACCATTTTGAGAGAAATTATTCTAAGTTTGAATGTTATCACCATTTTGTGAGAAACATAATCCTATGCTCTCACCATTTTATGAGCAACCTAAGCCTATACTCTCACCATTTTGATGTGTACCAAAAGGGAATGGGGTAGTAACTTTATAATTGATCATGTTTGTTGTCTCACATATTGACTAGGATATGCATTTCCATGTCAATAAGACAAATAGAACCATTTTTTCATTTACCATTTACCCATTGAACATTTTTCTTGCCTAGATTCTTGGGGGCAACCCCATAGATCATTTTATTATAGGTATTATTATACCATTGTGATCCATGAACCGTGTTGTTTGAACTGCATTGACTTAATGTCCTTAAAGAATATGTAGGTAATGCTCAATTTCTATTGAGTTTATCTTGGTCACCTTATTTAAGCTCTCACCATTTTATGAGCAATTCTTCTAAGTTTGAATGCTCTCACCATTTTGTGAGCAATTTAAGCTAATCATTGCTTGGGGGAAACTTTATTGCCACTATAGCCAATTATCTTCTGATCATTTTATTATACCATTTTTATTATAATATTTATTTTCTATTAACCAAAGCTTGTTCTTAGTCATACTATCTCGTCCCATTTTGATCTCTATTCCTTTAGTTCATCTTGCACTTTTAGTGGGAGAATTTTGATCCAGTTTCAATAGTTTTTGAATTTTGTGTTTAATGATAGTCTTTGGCAGTAGTGTGACATTTGATCTAGAAAGTTATATTTCATCTATTATCTTATTTGGTATCACTAATTATAACCACTTATGGGCAAATCAATATTATTTTGGTATCCCTAATTATAACTACCTTTGGGCAAATCAGTATTATGACATTGTTTCCTAATTATAACTGCATATGGGCAAATTAGGTACAATTCCCTTTTAGCATGCATTTCCACATCATATAGCCATTACTATTATCATTTATCTTGTAATGCACCTTTATTTGTAAATTTTTTATGACCTAGTTGATTTTTCATCACCTTTTGTGTGGGTAGAACTACTATGACTTGGGATTATTTTGGGGTTATATAGGTCATGATTGATTCATGTCGAGGTCAACTCAATCCCTTTTACATATGATCTCACCATATTGTGAGCATTTTAATTTGGTGCACTCTCATAATTTCATGAGATGGACCATTCTATATCTCTTAATCCTCAATCAAGTTGAGATACTTAAAAAATTCCAAAAACATTTTAAAACTCAAAAATATTTTGTATGTTTATCTGATTGTGGTTTGTTATGCTGGTCTATTATTTTCTTGTTTGGTCTTGATTCTTTATTTTATTTTTCAAGTAAATCTTGATGGTCCACATGGATCTTGATTATTCATATCTTGGTCTCATGTTGTTCAGATGTTCTTTCTATTTTTTTCAAACATTTTTGTTCCTACTTAAGTCTTGATTGATCATATCTTGATTTTAAGTTAGGTTCATTTATGTTTATATATATATATATATATATATATATATATATATTTTTAATTTAAATCTAAATATATGTAACTCTAGCTTTGGTCATTTTTTTACCATTATCATTAGTTATAGGTATCCACATTTAAATCAGCTCAGCTCAATTGGAATCTTGTGTCATTCTAAGTTATTCATACTTATGATTCCTAATTTTTTTGTTGTAGCAAACGCTTTGTGCTCAGGTCTCAAAGTCTTAACATTAACATCATGCTAATGAATATTTCTCAAGAACACTTTACATAATCTAATCTCATGATATGGAATTAGGCATCTAGGTATTATGTATTTTAGTACTTGAATCTATGCTTAGACATTCATCTCTTTGCATACATTATAAGTCTAATCAATTCTTGGTCATTTTTCATCATTCCTTATTCCATTATCTCCCAAACATGGGTGAACTACATAGGCTTGAAGTTCATTTAGGAACATGAGTCCATGGAACTATGTAGGCATCACTCAATTTCTATTAAGGTCATCTTGACTATCTCCATTTTTCTTTTTATCTCTCTCATCAATTTGTGCATTCTTGTATGGTAGGTTTTATATGGATTTCTAAGCCATTACATCATCACATGTTCATTTTCACCCTCTCACTTTAACCTATATTTTGGGTTCTATCATTCATCTATTTTACTTTCCAATTGCCCATGCTAGGGTACAATATCTAAACCACATTCGAATCAAATCAGCTCTATAGGGGCAAACCATTATTTATTATTTATCAATTATCAAAATTAGCCCTACTAGGGTAAAACTATTTTATCATGATCATATTTACTCTATTGGATTACTTATTATATTCTCTTTGGAGACCCCATTCTAGTGGTGATTCCCTTCCTAAAGTAGAAAATTCTCTATCTTCCTCTAATTCTAAGCTCTTCACTCTAATGCCCATGATGGTAGTATTTTAGTGTGTAACTTATCTCAAGATTGATCAGTAGTGTAAGCATGTAGTTCATAATCTCAAAATGAGTATGTTTAAAGTGTGTCCCTTAAATTTATGGATTGTATCTTTCCCATTCCCCCCATCTCTAGGGCTTATTATACCTATAAATTATATTTTGATCATTGATGGTAATCACTTGTGCAATAATTATCTCATTTAGATATGATCTATTCTATGGGTTAATCTCTCACTTTCTCTCTCTTTTCGAGAGTCCATACTTGTCTTCCATCCTATTATCTCCTCTCGAGGGGGAATCGTGGGTCTATTCCAATTTCTTCTTGATAACTCTTTTCTTTGAAAAGATAATGATTTGTTTGAATGTCCCACTATGCCATCTCAAATAGGGGGAAAATGTAGACATCTAATTCCTAACATCATTTGTGTTGAAATTATCAATCTTACTCAAATTGTACTCAAATGCAAATTTTAGGTAAAAATCCATAAAATGTGCTAAATGGTTCTAACTTGTCACTTACAAGTGCCAATTTAGGTCAAAGTATCTTTAAATGGGGTAATGTAATTTATGGGTCAACTAACTTTGATCAATTCATTTCAAGTCAAAATGATGATTTTGCCTTTTTGTGCTCTAGATCACTCTTTTATTCTAATTCATTGGTACATGTGATGTACCTTTGTTATTTTGTGTTGGCAACATCCTAAATAATAATATGGTTTCAATGCATCTAACATCACCTTCAAATTCTTCTCGAGTCAAATTATGGGTCAATAATATGACTTTCTAACCATTTGAATTAATTGAGGGCCAATTTCTAAATAATTGCACAAATGTTGATTAACCTTATTTAAGTCTAATTAATCTAAATCAAGATCTTAAGTGGATTTTTCATGAGAGTTGTTGAATATCTCTTTTTATAAATTGATTTCTACTAACTGCATCATTAGGTGACATCATTCCTTGGGAAGACATCCCTAGACCATAAATGCCATAAATATCAAGATTATGGGTCACTGATGCCTAGTTAAAGTCTCACATGCCTCTTCAATGTCCCTTCTTCCAAGGTCATGATGAAGATAATTAAGAATTTAATTATAAATATTGAATTAATCCTCAACCACACATATTCATCTTAAGATGGATGATTCTGGTCATTCTTGAAAATCTATAAATAGAGAGACCATGGACATCATTTTTAAGCTTGAATATTTCAAAGTTATAATGTTAAATTATTTTCATGATCTTTTGCATTTGATCATTGATTTTGTTTACAAGCTTCATTGATAGGCTAGTTTGGTGATTCCAAATCATGAGCCTAGGATTTTTGGTGTGTTCTTGAGACATTAGAGGAGTTTGCCACCATTGTTGATAAAGACAAGGATGATTGATAAAGGAAGAACATGATTTCTAGCCACTTTTGTAGAATGGATTCACTTGAGAAGGTATATGTTTTTTAATTTCTTTCATTTGTCTTTCATTATCATTAGTAATTCCCACATGAATAGATAGGTTTAATTAGGTTTGTTCTTATGCATTCTTCCTTTGGTTTATTAGACTAATGTTTATCATGTTATGTAATCCTCTCTATAATACCAAGAGGGCTTAGACTTAGTGGGATTAAGAAATCATATGGGTGGATAGACCATCATGCCATTGGCAATGATCTAATGGAAGAAGGATTTTAAGGATATAGGAAGATGAGTATAGGTCCTATATTCACTTTATGACCCAGATGTGAAAGCATTAAACTTTAGATCAGATGGTTATTAACATAACTGAGTGGGTGGATGAGTAGTAGACAAGGTGGATAGGATTGGATTCCCTTTATTAGTATAGGAAGGGGTAGATGACTAGATATGATTAGTGGATGGAAGGTTTGAATGGTATTGGGTGGTGTGAAGACTAAGAGTTATCTGATGTGGATGGGTGTGGACTAGAGGTAATGTTGGGTAGATAGGGTCAAATTTTTTGGGACATGGCGTGCTCATCTAAAGAAGGCAAGGAAGGAGTATGTCCCTATTTGAAATGAGGCACTATTCAATCAAGGTATTGACTAAATTTATTTTAGATGCCATGGATCAATATGAGAGAAGGTACAGATGATGTGTTTTATTAGCATCAATCAAGAAATGTACTTTTTTGTCCACTAAAATGACCCAAAATGATAAATGGACATAAAAACTAATTGACCAAGGCCAACATAAGACCATTTGAGATTAATTAACATGTAATACACCCCATGACACTCATATTACACTCCCTATAGACCTATAAGGTCATATTTTTACCTATAGGTGCCCCAATTTGATTAATAAGTCAAATTTATTTGACAAGATCCATTTCAACTTATATTTTTGTAGATCATTCAACTAATTTTTTGAATTTCTAAATCCATTCCTTGAACACTTTAGTCTATTCTTTGTTCCCTTTAGTATTAATGAGATATGTTCTTGAGTGTTAATTTTGGGGATTGGTTAATTTTGTGGATAATTAAACTAAATTATCTATACTTTGAGTAAATGGGACTATTATTTATACTTAATTTATCTCCCCTTGCTCCATTTCTAATTATTTTTGAATTAAAATGACTTAGAGTTTGTATGGTTTTATTCAAAGATTATATCATTTTATTCATTGTAAACTAAAATCTACCTATCAAATGAGTAAAGTATTAGTTTTATACTTTTTATTTCTTATGCCTTTTTTCCTTTATTTTAGTCTTATACTTATTCATTTATGCTTATGGTTTGAATTTGAAATCCAATAGCTACTTGTTTAAATATACTATGAAAATGGTCACTTACTTCCCACAATCTCCTATTAAATTGAAGAGGTTTCACTTGGTGCTTGCTCACTTTCCCAAGACTATTTTTCCTTAGTCATTTTCACCTAAAAGCTTTGGATTATTGGGATCATGGCACATGGAAAAATATCATGTCCTCACTTGATTAGGGTTCTTGGTTCCCTCAAAATACCATTAACCCTCATGATGAGTGGTATCATGTGATGTGGCATTATCCCACTTAATTGAACCATTGAAATGATCTTTATAATTTGTTTGAAAATAAACCCCCATATGTTTAATATCATGCCAAGTGGCATTATCATGTTTATCTAGGCCCCTAAGGTGGTTTGTATGATTTCAAGTTTACTATTAATATTTGATTTAATGAGAACTGGATGTGTGCCAATATCTAGTTTCACTAGGATTATACATGTCATTATTCCAACTAAGTACCTAAAAAATCTTTGAGTGAGCAAATAGATGTCATATGGAATCAAATACAAGCTAGACATTTCTTTGGTGTGCACATCAACTTTTCACTAGCTTGAAATTTATGGTCATCTGGCCCATCAAAATCATCATACACCTAACATCATTTTTGACTTTGAGCCAAGTTGTTTGTCTACTAACTTATTTGGCATTGTGAGTTTAATTAATCATTTAAATGGATTGAAACTCTAAAATTTATTCTATTGATCTTTTATTTTTTATCTTGAAGAACTTTGTTTTTTATCTAGTGGACTAGACTAATCTTGTTCTTGGTAAAAATTATCTTCTAAATTATCAATTTTTAGAGGTTTTGTTTTAATTTTTATGCCTTAGTTAATTTTCATAGAATTTTGAATGGCTGGTCTATTTATTTCAAAATATAAATGCTACTCTTTTTATTTCAAGTCTAATGGTTAGTTGTCTCTTGTAAGCCCAGATTCACCAAGTGGCCACTCCTTATCACAATCCCAAAGCTCCACTTCTTTAGAATAACTTGATCATGGATCCAAGCATTTTAACCCTTTAGGTACCTGCGATCATACCATGTGACATGATCCCATGTCTCTAGGTTCTCAAGATAGTTAGATCCAAGTGAACAAGCAAGGACCTTCCAGGTAAATGGAATGATCCCAAATGGCATCATCCCACTTCTATACACATTTGACCAATCAAAAGTAGTACGATAGAGAAAATAATAAAAGGGTCCTTGAGATCATGCCACATGGCATAATCTTAGGATTTTGAGGGAAAAAAAGACCTATAATGATACTTGAGGACCCATAGAGATCTGATTCAACATGATCCTACCACTTTTTGATATCATTTTGCATCAAAGCAAAAGAAAATTCAAAAACCCTTAGCAAGATACAAATTAGTGAGAAGGTGACACATAGAAGGACATTGACCTCCTTAAGTAGTGATAAATGGAAAAGTATATAAAACTTCTCATGGTTGATATGTGGACTTCTATGAAAATATTGAGAAGATGAAAATGACACCTATTCTATCATGTCAAACTTTTTAAGATCCATAAATTAGATTGTGAGCGCAATTGGATCTAATTTATAATTATGTATCTTATCACCTAGTGTATAATTGATCATGGTAATATATTCCAAATAAAATTATATAATGGATAAATTTAGATAGTAATGTGGAAAAAAATATAAAGTGAGCTAAGGATCACAAAAGGATAAATAATGTCTATGCATAACTAGTTATCAATAGGACTATTTAAAACTAGAAGATGTAAACTTGTGTTCGTACATTTACTAAAATAATGGTCCATTAAAGGTATTATATTTAATTTTGAGCGTCTATCAGTCTAAGAAACACATCAACCACATACTTCCATGTTACTATTAATCCAATGGACATGACTATCATCTTTGAAGATAATCATGGATTTAATTTATACCTTAGTTGGTACCTACATTGAATACTTTCAACCACTTGGCTAGTGGTAAAAGGTTGTTTAAAGTCTATATAAATTCATCCATGAGATTGAATTAAGAGTTGTCTAATTATTGATAGAATAAAGTAGACAACAAAACTTCTTTTCCTATAATTTACTACTTTATTAGGTTAGTTTTTATTATAGCATGAGCTAAGGCTATGTGAATAAGTTTTTTGTAACTCATTTATATATTGATAAATCTTAAATTATTTTCATGAACTATCTTCTATATTAAAGTTTTGTGAATGATATACATTCTATACACATGTTTATGGTGACTTTATTTCCCTGTTCTACTTAGTTACATGGTCCTTAGACTCTGGCAACATCTCTACTTTTTGATTATGCTATGATGGTCAAATAGATATAAGTTTCTCATAAGATTTATTTTTTTAATAGAGATATAATAGAATTCATTATAAATAAAGAGCATCTTTTGTTTCTCCTTACCCTCTCTATCTTTTGTTTTTTTATTATATAAGTATTAGATTGGATTTTTTTAGTCTGATTTTAGTCAATTGTTCAAGATTTATCCAAACATTTTATGCATTATTAAGATTATTATATTAGAGTTAGTGATAATTAGTAGTGAGTTCATTGGTAGTCTTGAACTATTTGGTTCATATAGACATAAGATAGACCAAAGTATCTCATATATGTACTTGAGAAGTATTAAAATAGACCCCTTACATGGAACACACTACATCATCCAACATAGGTATTTGGTTTTCCATGACCTAGTAGACCTAGACCATAGTAAATTTATTTCCATAACCTTATTAATTTTAGGAGAGGTGTAAGGGAGGAAGGAGGAATCCTCACCAATTGAAATTTTCCTCTCCCTCATTTCTTCCCACCTAGAGTTGGTGATGCTATTCAAAATGGACCACTTATAGATTAGAACTAGAAGGAGGGCCTAAATTGGAGTGAATTTGGATGTACTGGGGTCCTTGCTTCTTCTTGTGGGTCATTGGATCTGTATACTAGGCTCTCATGATGGTGACACATGACACTCTTATGGATCTTTGACATTTCAACTCACTCTCACATCATTTGATAAAATGGGCCTGAGAAGATGCATGCCATATTATGTTGATTTAAATCTAAATGGGTAATTTATTAGGTTAAATTTGATGTTTACATGACCATCAAATGATATCCTCATGATCATCAAATGACATCTGTGTGACTATCAAATTTAATTTCATAAATTAGTTTGTTGATGAGGTTAAATTTGATGTGCAAACAAATATCAAATGACATCCTCATGACCATAAATGATGTCCACATGAATGTCAAATTTAATCTCATAAATTAGACATATGTCACTTTTTCAAGATTCTCTGCTCCTACAAACATAAATAAAAAATGACTTAGCATAATACTTTTGAAAAATATGCATACAAGATCCTACATGAATATTTTATCCTAATGCTTTAGTATTTAAAAAAATATAATTTGGGCCTGGGATAAAATATGAAATTAGGCTCAAAACATAATGAAATGTTCTTCTAATCAAAGGTGCCACTTGATAGTCTAGTATTTGTTTTAGGGTAATTGTTGTGAGAGAATTGTTTCAGGACGTCTATGCGGGGGATTTGTTTTAGACAAAATTTCCACAAAAATTATCCCAAAGGGTTATTTTCTCTTTAAAAAAATGTTTGAATGAAATATTGAAGGGATGGTTTCAAAATACTGAAGGGAAAGATGTTTCAAACAAAATGTAAAAAGGAATTTGTTGAAGGGAAAAATTTGGAAAAAATGTCCTTAAGAATTGGATGAAGGAATTGGTTAAAGGGAAAAAGGGCCTAGGACAAAAGTCCTGAAGGGTAAGTCTTAGAAGGAAAAGGATCCAAGACAAAGTCCCAAAGGGTAAGTGGTCACTTCAAAAAGTTTGAAGGGTCTTTTTCAAAATGTCTAAAAGGTCAGTTCAGGTAGTCAAAAGGGTAAGTTCCCTTGGGGGAATTATTTTGGGAATTTTGTGTTAGACAAAATCTTTGAAACATGAAGATTGAAGGAATTGTCTTGGGACAAAATTCCTAAAGGAAAGGCTCCTAGGTCAAAAAAATCTCAAGAATAAAGTCTCGAAGAGCATGTTCAAAAGGGCCAAAGGATATAATTTAGGTAAAAGTGCATGAAGGGTCTACTTCTTGGGGTACATTTTGATGGGAAATAGTCCTTACAAAAGTCCTGAAGGGTAACCACAAAATTCCTAAAGGGAAATTTCAAAATGCCAAAGGGTATGTTTAGAAAGTCTAAAGGAATAATGTGTCCTTGACAAAACTTTCAAAGGGTAAGTTGGAGGTAAAGGGTCATTTCAAAAGTCTCAAAGGAATTCTATCAAGCGAATTATTTTGGAATTTTTTTTGTAATAATTCTCTCGAAGACCCAATTCTCTGAGAAAAAATGTCCAAATGAATTCAATCAGCTCAGATAAAGTGTCTCAAATAAAATGTTTGAAGGAAAGGTTCAAAAAGGCAAATGTGTGAGACAAAAGTCCCAAAGGATAGGTACAAAGGAGTTGAATGATAATTGTAAAAGTATCAAAGTGAATACATAGAGAATAATATATGTAATTAAAATGTTGAATGGAAAATTTCAAAAATATCAAAGGGTAGGTTGGCAAGGCAAAAAGGGCACTTCAAAATTCTTGAAGGGCAATTTCAAAATGGCAAAGGGTAATTTTTATTTAGAAATAATACAAAGGGTCCACTTGGTAGGATATTTTTCCATGAAAAAAGTCCCAAAGGATCTACTTCATAAAGGCCAAAGGGCATAATCAAAAGGGCTGAAGTGCAAGTTAAATAAATCTCAAAGGGAAATTCTATCAAGAAAAGTGTATCGATAAGATTGTTTTTCAAAATAAGTCTGATTCAGGGAAATTGTTTTGGTAGAATTTTTGTAGGGAAAAATTTGTGAAGAGGCAATTATTTTAGACAAAATGTCTAACATGTAATAAACTTGAAGACCAATTCATGTGGAAAAAAAGTTGTGAAGAATAAATCCCAAAAACATAAGTCTAAAAACATAAATTACGTAAGTCGTAAGCAAAGTTAATCCATGAAAAAATAAGTTTGAAATAGTTATCTTGAAGTAACAAACCTGATAGATTAAAATATTCTAGTCTATTAAAACACACTACCAATGTCATCTTGCCAAAGTATAAAAGGCCAAATCATGATCTTTTCCCATAATTTGCATAAACACATAGAAGAAGGGCTCAAAATCTAGATAATAATTTGAAAAAAGTGGCTCCCCATTATTTATGGGAAAAGGGTATGCATTGGGTACAACAGGGCATTATATCCCTTAAATTATATGCTTATTCATAGGACCGCATCTATGCTCACATCCTTGGCATCCATTTATCAAGAGGTGTTCATCATTGAACAATAATATCTCTCACATGGTTATGGTGTTTATCCATTCTAATCATTATAATAGGTAGTTATCCACACCTAAGATACTTAGACTTATCTACCTATATGTTAGTCGATGGACTAATGCATGTCTTATAATAAAACCTTGCCTCAATCATATGTCTTATAAGTAGAATTCTAAATTATCAAAGAGAACCATATTATGCAAAAGATTATGACTATTCAGTTATTAGAAATAATTTATTTTTCCTTGTGCTAATAATCAAGTATATTTTTGTGCTTTTTATGATCAAGTGTCATTTTTTCTAGGAGGTGATACATAAGCACTACATGGGATGGATTATGAGACTAAATTTTGAAGTTCAAAACTTGGAGTCAATGGATGTAGAAATGGGATGGATGTTGAAGTAGTCATTTTGATTGAGAATGTCCCTTTAAAAAGGCAAGATATAGTACCTAAGAGTAGTGATGGTGATGATTTTGATGAAAAAGAGACATCAATCATGTCCAGTGAGCTCTTACATGAATATTTAAGTAACAAAAATAATGTGTGAACAAGAAGAAGAATATAAAGTTTCTTCTAGTCAAATTTAAGTTGAAATAGAAGATTTGGAGAAAATAGATGAATAAGATGCATGTTATGCATTTGAAAAACACATATCATATGTTGTTTCTCCTACATTTAAAAAGTTGTCTCTAAAAGATTAGTAGCTTGGTGGTACCCAATGGATGCCCATGCCTTCATTAGAGATGGAGGAAGTAAAGGAGATTTAGGTGGTTGTCCTTGCATCTAAATACTTGGAATATTTATAGTAACCTATTTAATATAACTATAACACTCATGAAATATTGTCATTAATAGACACAATCAAGTTTTACATGAATAGTTATGAATATAATGGCCTAAAAGAATCAACAAAGCCAATGAGAGTTTAACCAAATAATGACTTGATCTAATGTAGTTATTGACGTGCTTTAACTACCAATGATAAATACAAAAAATCCTCCAGTTGGGGAAAACTAAGTCCACATCTTATGGATGATAAAATGATGATATGGAGACTACCAATGTATCCATGTTAACTAAATAACAACCCATAGTGGATTCACCACTAGGCTATCACAAAGAAAAAATCACTATCAGTTTTGGTGTAGAAGTTATTCTGGTAGGTATTTATGCCAACCCTATCCCTCATTGAAGTTTAATGTTTGGAAAAAGGTTTTTCTTAAATTCTATCCTAGGTGGTTCATGCTAAAAAAATGTAAGTACATGTTTGAGTTGTATAGTATAAATATGACTAACTAGCACGGACAAATTTCCAACAAGAGATGTTTGGATATTGTTTTTTAACTAAAAGAACAACACAAATAAAATATATGTATTCCCTTGGTATGATTCCTACAAGCCTTCTCAAAATCCTGAACATGTCTTTACTCTAGTTTAGGTGTCTAATTAATGTAAAGAGATCTTGTTTATTATCAAAAGTTCTCTTCAACCCCACTTCCATGTTTTAAGCAGCTTGGAAATAAATTGTAATTATTTTCCTTTTATTTATTTTTATTTCCTTTCCTTGCTTGTTTTCCTTTTCTATTTTTTTTTAGTTTAGGGTTATTTTATTGCCTTATTTTTTCTCTCCTTGTTGGGTTTGTTTCCCAACTATTTTGTCTTGTGGTTCCACATTAGTCAATGAAAAGTGATGAATTGAAATTATGAAAGTAGGTAACATAATTGACACTTTGTGTGAAAGGTGTTTATTGAGTTATTTTGTTGCCTTAGATCTTGTTATTAAGTCAATATTAAAGGTTAAATATTTTATGTATCTTGTATATGTTATTATCTAGGTAATTTTAGGTTAAACTAGGTGGTTATTGAAAGGCATCATCTTAAGACCAAACACAAATTTTAAAATGGTTCTAAGTCTGTTTGGGTGAACCTATTGTGAGGAAAACTTATGGTGAAAAATCTATAGTGTAGCCTTTTATTTTCCATTATGGCCCTCAATGTTAAACTAAGACAAAAAAATAAAATACTAAAGAAAGGAAATATAAAAGAAAATTAAATTTAAAAAAACTCAGTTTTAGGTGATTCAAAAAACCTCTATCGAGGATATGGAAACTTGGCTTGTAGTAGATCAAGACCTTGAGTGGGATAAGAGGCAAATTTGTTGGGGCTATAGATAGTTGGTTGGTAGTAGATTAATGTCCATAAAAATGTCTTCAAGGTAGGACTCATGTGCTTAATGGTTGGAAAGATAGTAGTTAATCCTTATAATCCTTATGAAGTGGTAAATCAACTTCACTTTTCACACATTTATTAAAAAAGGATTCTTGATTTGATCACTTAGTTTCTCCCCCTTCTCTCTTCTTGAATTTATTCATGACCCATACATTATTTTGATTAGAGATTATGGGTTCTTCGATTATTTATTAGATTCAAGATACTCAAGAGTATTTTCTAGTAGTCTCTATTTGTTTTTGTTTTTTTTCATAAGACACCTTAATTTTGTCACCAAAATCATGAAACTGCTTTTAATCTAGAGTTTGGCTTTATATTCTAATCAAGTCTAGAATTGTTTATATTTGTTGGTATAATTATATAAGATAATTAAAAAGTTTTAGTCTTGCTATTTTATTGGTGTCACTCTCTAAAGTAAGTCTCAAATTAAAATATATGTTGTACCTACTTATCCTAAAGGAGTTTTCATAAATGACTTCATTGATATAAATACCTAAATTTACATGAACTTATGAAGTTTTAGCCTACCTTAAGACATATTCTAAAAGATACTAAAATTTCCACTTTTGAGGCTATTTCACCTTAGATTTGTTTATATTATTCAACTATTTTTCAAAGTTTCTACATCCATTCTAAGAGCACTTTAGTATATTATTTTCTCCCTTTAGAGTTCATGAGATATGTTCTTACTTTTTATATTTGGGCCTTAGTTGCTTATATAAATAATAAAACTAAATTGGATATACTTTGAGAAAATGGGACTAGTTTCTTGTTTTACTTAATTTATCTCCCCTTGTTCTATTTATACTTCTTTTTGAATTAAAATGACTTAGAATTTATATGGTTTTAATAAACAAATATCATTTTATTAATTTTAAACTTAAATATGGTTGTTAAATAGGCAAAGTATTGGTTTTATAATTATTTATTTCTTATGCCTTTTTCCCTTTCTTTTAGTCTTATACTTAGTAATTTAGACTTAGGGTTCAAAATATTAAATCTAATGGATACTTATTTAAACCTGATGCAAAAATGGTCACTTACTTCTTTCAAGTCCCTAGGTAAGTGAATATCTACCACTTTATACTTACTCATTTTTTTGGGACTTTTTTACCTTAGGCATTTTTCCTAATCTCTATGCATGCCTAGTATCTTGTCACATGGCATAATCCTGCATCCTCACTCCCATTAGCCTCATCATTTATTTCAAAATACCATCAACCATATTTATGAGTGAGATCATTCCACATGGTGTGATTATGCTTATCTAAGCCCTCATGAGATCTATATACTTCCTATGAAAATCAATTTCCTAGATGCTAAGGATCATGCCAAGTGGCATGATAATATTTATCTTAGCTCCCAAGGTGGTTTGTATCCTTATGTATTTATCATTAATCTCTGAATTAATGAGATTTAGATTCATGTCAAGATCATGTTTCATAAGGATTATATAGTTCATCAATCCAACTAAGCACCCAAATAATCTCTTAGTGATCAAATGGATGTTGAGTGGCATTGACTGCTAGTTAGACATTGTGTTAGTATCCATGTCAAATTTTCAATTGCTTAAAATTGATGGTCATATATCCTCTCAAAGCTATCATAGACCTAACATCATTTTTTCCTTCAAACCAAGTTATTTATTTGTTAAAGTCTTTGGGATTGTAAGTTCAATTTATCATTTAAATAGATCAAAACTCTAAAATTTGTTATGTTTATTTGTTCTTTTTTTATCTTGAAAGACTTAATTATTTGTCTAGTGGTATAAATTAATCATGTTCTTTGAAAAAATACCCTTATAAATTTTTGATTTTATGATATTTTGTTCAATGTAACAACCCTACTGGGGCCAACTAGAAATATGTGATTTTTTAAAAATAAACACATATACCAAAAATAGTTTTCACCATGAGAATCTATAGATTCCATAATAAATACTCAAGGGGTGACAATAATAGAAATCATAATACATCACATACCAATAATCTCTAATATCATGAGAGTACATCAAAATGCAATTATAAAAAATAATTATATTAACTTAGTCACTGCTGATACAAGTTTACAACCATCTCTGCCAATGTACAATAAAATTTAATTACAACTCTCATAATAATATTAAATAATAATTACAATAAAATATAATGTACATATAAGATACATGGCTCCCCTAGAGCATATTTCTTGAAATCATGTATCTGTGGCAATCTTAAGTGTCATCTTGATAAGTAGTACTATTGTGGGGAGGGAGAGCATCATGCGAGTGATTTTATATACTAACCAAAAACCAATGATCCCCGATACTAATTCCATTATTAAAGGGACCTCCCTTTATGTATGAGTATATATTGATGGCATGGGAATCTACAGAGATAATAAAGTACCCATGTGTTATTTGATTTATGAACTAAACATGCAATGTATCATAGAAAACCATTCTATTGTAAGATATTACATAAACATGTAAATTATACTCATGAAATGATAATGTCTCACTAAACACATTTTGACCCAAAGTTTTATGAATAATAAATAATAATTATCTATAGATCAATCAAATTCATACATACTACTTGATCAGATTGTCTTCATCTAGAATTATGATGCTAGTAAGCCAGTGAAGTCCATCTCAATCTTTACTCCATATCAACAATGCATATTGGTCAAATATAATTCAACCACAATATTCATTTAATTTACATCCCATTATACAAAATAACATATAATATTCTAAATTTAGGAGCAACTAGAGCATACATTTATTCCATCAAGCATATGAATGAATCTTACATTATGTGTATCCCATACTAGGAATAATGAATAAAGTTTATACCATCTAGATAAAAACACATTTAATTGTGGATTTTCACTAGCACAATTAGTTTCTAAACATACTTCACCCTATGATAACCCATATTACTTTAGTCTAGTATTCTAAGACATAACTACTAATTTTCTACAATCAGTCATATAAAGTAGTCTTAATACATAGAAACATAAGCTTACATTTAAGCAACTAGGCATATCAGAGCAAGTCACAATTCCCACATAACAAAATAACATTCCATCTTAGCATACATTACACTCCCAAATATTTTAAGCACACATACACAATGTCTTACCAATTATCATAAAATAAACTATTCACATGTAACAACCAACCTGCATACATTAACTTAGTCAAATGTAGATGTAAATGTAGACATAAAAATTATAGTATGTACCATTCAGGTAAAACATACTTTTATACTATAGTAATCTATGATATCTCATACTATCATATACCACAACTACTTAAAATCACATAACCCAACTAATGATTTCAAGAATCAAATGATCCACATAGATAACAACAAGAAATCAAATACAAAATTATACCACTCGAGTATATCCTAAGTTTAAATTGCATATTAGAATTCCAAAATAACATAAGTTATAAGCACGCATCATGATGAACCATTATATACTAGATATAACTAAGCATTCATACATATTAACTCACTCATAATATGTATCTTACATAAGTATTCAATACTAAATACATATAGTTAATAGTCAATTAATATTTTATAAAGAAATAAAGAACTCATAAACCCATTACACATTAATTTAAACATCTCATTCCATTTTATAAAAGACTAATTTAACATGGTTATAGTTTTTAGTTTCTAAGAATCTTGATGATTTACTTAAACTATCTATTAAACTTTAGTATAATCCCTATATATAAGAACTTGTATATTAAGCATGACATGTAGTTATTCCAAAGCTATGTGAATATTAAATTATTGTTTATTTATACTTTTAGTTAGGAGCTCCCTGTATTCATTATAATTTGAATTGAGGATCTTAATTCACATAACTTATCCCAAGATAATGAAGACCCAAGTTCAGTTATAAATATGCATCTATCATTAAATACCAAATTAGTAATGTAGTCATAATACATGGAAACTTACATTCATATATTACTAAAATAATATACAATAGCAATTATTATTACATTTTATCTATCACTTGAAATTCCATATTCCTCAAGTGTGGCCTTTTAAAATTATAGCTTAATTACCTTTCTAGATTTATAAACAT